>JANHGN010011307.1:0-10805 GCA_024605025.1 Megaceryle maxima
ATAATAGATATTTGTATATTACAATAAAGATTTTTACCTCCCCCAAAAAGTTAAAAACTCAATCCCTTTTTTTTTTTTTTATACACCTAATTACTTAAATCTCTTGGGCTGTGTGGGGCAGTGGAATAAATAGCACTTGGCCTTTGGCATGCCTGAATCTCCACAATTTAATATTTTTCATTTTAAAAAGTTTTAGACATATCTACTATTTATATGCAAACACATACACAGTTTATCTACTATAGATAGAAAATGAAGTATAGCATACATACTATCCATGTATTACATAAGAATTTAAATATATACACTACATAAGCTACTATTTTTATACATATATCAACACATACATAAAATGTGCTTTAGTATAGTAGTAGGATTCAAGCTGGTTTTTTTCCATTGTATATATAATACACACACACAAATATATAACAATAGCAGCTTTCAGCCTATTACCACAACAGAAACACAATCTAGGAAGACTGAAAAGAAAATTAAAAGTTTAGATGGAGTATCTGCTTGCAATCTTTGACTGCATCTCAAATTCTGCATGAGACAGTTCTCTAGGGAATACCAGGGAGAAGGCAGCACCTCACTCTGTCATTTCAGAAGACAAATGTCAGATTTAGAAAACTATAGCAAACAGGATTTTTGCCGTAAGATGCATACTGTGTTATGCACGCTCTCTGGCCTTGGATTCCTAAGCAAACTTGTTACTGGCACAAGTGCAAATTAATCTAAGCCTTGTTCTGACTCACCAGGTAGCTTTTCATCAGCTTATTGTCAGAACTGTCATACCATTTATAACTAAGGAATGAGTCAACATTTCTAGAGAGAATCAGAGTTATCCAGCTTCCTCTTCTCAGAAAGCCAGAAACAATATAAAGGGGGGTGTGTGTGATTATATAAGTAAAAAGCAAATAGGTGCACTGTCACTAAACTACAGCAAATTATGAAGAAGAATAGGTAAAATACCTTCCCATTAACAAAAAAAAAGTCTCAATGCCTATTAATAATGCCCACAGAAATGGGACTGAGTAGCACTCCATGAGGGAATTTTCAGAGGTTCAGAGAAGAGCCATGAAAGGAGACGGACTTTTGTCAGTCAAAGCCTGCTAAGTTCACAAATGCTCAGTGCCATCCATCACCAGTTCTCTCTCTTCAATGTACGGCTCTGAAAGTTCTTTTACTTTACTTCTATTCGAACTATGCTGTAAATAAACAACGAAACCCCAAACTGACACTTCCCTCTGTTCTTTAGCAGTATAAAATCTGCAGAGAAATTATCATTCAAAAATACACACAAATACAAATTTAAATGCTACAATATGTAAGGTGTTTTTATCAAGTAATAATTGGTTCAAATATACTAATAATGTCTCAAGTAGTGCTTGTCATGAAAAATTGAGTGCTTTTGTCACATCATGTAGTGATTACTAAAATACATAAAAAAATATTTTAAAGTACATGAACTTAGAACAGTCATAAAATAATCATTCCTCACAGTAAGAGTGAAAGCGTACTCCGTAATTTGAGCGTGGCAGTCAGATATGTTATTCATACAGCTTTCTGCACAGATGTAATTGAAGCATGCATGCCTGGTGCAACACATAACATAGATGGCCTAACTATTTAGTAATTGAACCTATTTTCATTACACACAGAATAAATTGTTAATGCTCTTCCATTTGGGACTGCTAGCAAAACACTTCCTTGAATTCCTCAGAAACAAAATGAAAACTAAGGAAAAAAAAAATCTCCATATCGGTCTGTGCTTTTGCTATTCAGCTATAAAATATTACCAGAGCTATATATTTAGTACACTATGTTTAAATCCTTTAGAAGCCAGCATGAGTGGTTTGAACACTTATAATGAAATTTTTAATGCATCGAAAACAAGAAAGTGCCTGAAAGTCACATTCCAAATCATTTCAAAGATGAAATTTGCAATAGGAATTATGTATGATTAATGTGCTCAAACAAAGCTATGAAGAATAAATTTCACATGTGCACTTCAATTTTACAAGTTTCTCCTAATATTCCATTATTCATTTCTAGTATATTTACTTCTCTAAGTGCCAGAGACACACAGCTTTTCAAACTATATTATCCACCTTAAATATGTTTTGCTAATTCCTTAAATGTAGTTTCAGGAGTGTTGTATCCTTGCAGAATCACTTTTAACACCATGGAACAATATATTTTGTATTATGCATAGAGGAGGTAATACGAATGTTCTTTTAGTTGAATAAAAAGACTTTGTCAACCTGACCCAAAGCCTCCCAGAATAAGTAGGAAAGCTCTACCAGAATTCAGTGGGTTTTCAGCTAGCTCAAAGCAACAAGAGTATCAGGAGACTTTCTCTTTAAAAAAAAAAAAAATTAATTTCACATACTTACCTTTCTTCAGCTGCTGCTGACGTTCCTCTAATTTCTGAGAAGTCAACTTGAAGTGATCAAGAAAACTATTCAGGCTCTCCTGAATGAAGTTTGGAGGCATGGGCTGAGAGGTGAGTACCTTGCAGGTGGCTTTCAGGTGTTGCAATCGTGGACTCAGGCTTACAAGATGAGTTAATTCTTGCTGTGAAAGATTAAAAACAATACCAAATCTCACACTTGCCTTGTAAACACACAGATTTTAGTAAGCTCATGCAGTATAGCTCCTCCACATTACTAGGGCAACAACATTAAAATACTCCTGTGACACAAGTACCAAAATCTTCCAAGTCAAGTCGAGTGCCCTGAATGCATCCAAAACTAAGTTACATTAGTGACCTGGCTAAGCTCCTCTGGGGTATTCTGTGCTCCTAACAGCTTCCTTTCAAAGTTAACAAGTGTTGCCAGACTTACCTGACATAAGTCCTTCAGGACTGCTGGGGGCTGGGATGCTGAAGAAGCATCATCTTTAAGCCAGGCATCCTTCTCAATCACAGCTTTCTCAAGCTCACCCATTTCCTTGAAATAAGCATTTATATCTTCCTGGTACTTTATCTTTCTAGCCACCTCTTCCAGATGTTGAGCCACATCTTTCCACCCTGACAATATCTTCTCCATCACAGTTTTTATATCCACTGTAGAAAGTCCTTCTAAAAAGATTATATAAATTGTTATATTAACTGCAACACGTTTTTATTAACAGGCATTTAACCTTTCCTCTCTTCAGATATATTAACATGTAGAATGCTTTGATTACAAGTCCACTATCCATAAAACTGTACTTATTAAAATGAGTGTTTCAGTTTTCTATTTCCACATCAACAGTAAAATGAAGAGTGAGATATTCCACTTGCATTCTTTCCCTTTGATAACTTTTGAATTTGTAACAATGAGCTGATTCTTGACTGTTATGACTCTTTTCATGGTTTGTGTCTAAATGTTATGTAGATCTCAGTAAATTAAGCTCATTTAAATAAGTTAGCACAAATTCAGTGACTTTTTGAAAAACTCTAGACCAACAAAGGAAAAAAGGAAGTAGCAGGTTGGAAGGCAGCAATAAATTCATTGAAAAGGTAGATGGAAATCCTGTCAGCCTGGGAGAGATAGACAGCAATGGCTAACAATGTCACATTGCATGCAGACATGATTAATAACTAGCTAATGTGAACAGCTATAAAAGCAACATGACAAAACACAAGGTTATTTCCCACTCACAGTGACTACCTGAAGCATTTGCTACACCCTCTTTTTGACAAAACAAAAATGCATTACTTGATGATGCAGCAGCAGAATTGAACAGACCTCTCACCCATTCCTTGTTCTTTTATTTCCTTAAATGCCAGAAGTAAATGATGATTTTTCTATATAGAAAGAAATTTCCATTCCATGTGCATTCAACAGTATGTTATTGCAAGTTCCTGATGCCGATTCTGTTTCAAGGTACCACCTTATATAAGGTATATTTGGGTCATTTACACTTAACCGTTCTATCATTTAGATCAGAGTATAAGGAGGGGAGTCACACAGAGGGATTTTTGCTGCACCCTTTTATTGTAAGTGGAGCCCAGCACTCCAGAGGTCAGGGCACTTAAAGGCTCTGCTCCACAGACCCTCCCTGTGCTTCAAACACTGGCCATACACTTGGCACATCTACAATAGAGAAGCATTGCAGCTGCAACCAGCCACAGAAAAGGAGCACATGTAAACACCAGTCACTGCCATTACCATGAGGCCAGTACAAGCCCCAGTACAGAAAGAGATGTAGGCACATACATGCCAGTGCTGTGCATTATTCCACAGACCTGACGCCGAGCCTGGTTTTGGAGAGAAGGGCTGTAATTCTGAGCTGAACAAAAACATACCAATAGACCCTAACAAAGCCAGGGGCTGTAGTCTGGTTATTTTCTATAGATGCCAATAATTAAGATGGCAAACAATAGGAAACTATCTTACATTTTGCTGATACAAATCAGTTTTTTAGACAAAGAACAGCTACACATTTTTATAACCCAAACTCCAGGTCAAAACAGTGGCTTCCATTCACCAGCTTCAGGGCAATGTCACCCAGCTGTAGTGGGCAAGGAAGGGAGGATCGGAGATGTTTAGCAGATAAGGACATCCAGGCAAAGGGGATGGCTGGAAAAAGTGTGACAGTTGGGAAATTCGAGAGAAATAAGCATTTTCCAAAAGGTATGCCAGCCAGGACAGTGACACCATATTTTCAAGTGTCTGAGCACTGCCAGTCATCACTTCACCAGAAGCCAAATGCACTGCAGTTACAAAAGACTGTCTTTGGGTGATATGAACAGTTCTGTTAGGAGACAGTCACATTTCACTGATGGAGTTTTGTCATTTTATGAAACAAGATTTTGGCAAGACATAACCAACTTTCACCAATGTTAATTATAAGTTTCCAGGGATGTGTTTTAATTGACAATCTATCATTTTCTCAAGAACGTAGGCTTCTCTCTTGTCTTTGAGCTGTAAATTGCTATTATATCATAAAAACATACTGACAGTTTTGCCAGAAATAGAGAAAATTATGAATAGAGATACATACTTTTATACAGTTTACATTTGGTTCAAATTTTCCACTTCAAGGCAGTTATAGTTTAAAATTTTATACTTAAAGTCTCCACACAGTTTAAAATTAAACTAACTCATTTCCCTAAAGGTACATTACTGCCATTAAGAAATTATTTCTATTCAAATAAAAATAATCCTTAAAAGGTTGCAAATGAACATACATATTAAAGTATAGTATTACTCCTTTTCTATAAGCTTTAATAAACACAAAGCACATACCAGTAACTAGTAACAGTAACAAAAAGCAGTGTCTCCGAAGGAATGACAACAGAGGGAGAAGGAAGGTATATATTGCAATGCTTAACTGGAGATAATGTATTTCAGTATTATTTCCCAGTAATTCATCTAATTAAATCACAAAACAGAAAACCTTCAAGTTGCTTACCCTTTCCCATTTGATCCAAAAGAATATGTCCATTTCGTTTCAGTTCATCTAACTTGTGGCTTTTTTCAAGTCTTTCTTTTTCAATCACCTACAAAGTAAACCCCAGAAGAACAGTTTCAGAGAGGATACTTTTTCCTGACTTCTCCCCACTCCCCCTCCTTATAACATATATTTTCCCCACTACTACCCAAAACACATTCCAGTTTTCTTGGATACAGCACCTTCTAAGATGCGTGTTAGCTCTGTTCAGAAAACAAATGCAAAAGGAGTTGGCTCTCACAAATACCAGGCAAGCAAGAGACTAGTACAACCACATCAGGAATAAAATATTGGGTTGATGATCCTGCTGTGTGAAATCAGATATTGGGACAGCAGCTAAAAGAACTCAGTTGTGATCAAAAATTGTAATGACTTAATGTGAACCAGTGGAGAAAAGACCTCTTTTTTTAAAATAGTCCCTTCACCTCCACAGTTTCTACTAAGATTTCTAGCAGAAGGGAACAACCACTTGTTGTGGTTGTTATAGCAAGAACTATAGCACAGTAGTAATCCACTCTCAAACTCTAGTGCCTCACTCTCCATAAAGAAACAGAGAGGGAAATCCTGTAAGACTAACAAGATTTTTAGAGGAAGAAAATCCTCCCTCAAGTCACACATACTGTTCAATATTCCTGTGAGAGCCACTAGGTAGAACAGATCCACAGAGGAAAGAAAAGTTTCTTGGCCACAAAGCCATAACTTCAATATCCTCTGTGATTACCACAAAGTGCCTCCAAATTATAATCTTTTCAAAACTATTATCTAAGGTCATTACTCCAGTTTAGACTTGCTACAGTAGGTTCCAAAGAAGCATGCATTTATTTGCACAGTTGAGAAGAACAAACACTGTCCTACCCAGTTTAGAACCCAGTCATTTAAAAACAGTGCTGTTCATGGGAACCTGGTGTTCATCTTGGAGCTTATTTTATAAAGGGCTACAAACATTCACAAAGACCTATAAATAAACTATTGGGAAGGCTGTTTTCATCTTAATTTTCAAGAGTACTGCCATTCCAAACATTCCTACTGACACAATTTTGCACTACAGCAGTCAGGAGTCTCCTTCTAGATATTTTTTAAGTATTGCCTTTGATTTCAAAAGCAGGACTATGTCCTGCTAAAGCTCCAGTAAGCCTTCATTAACAAAGCATGCTCAAATACCAAAAAAGGCAATACATTCCTGAAAAAGAAGGAATAGAAGATAAAATGCCCATTTCATGACTCCTACAGGATCCTGTAAAATTATGTATTCTTGTCTTGCAGGTCACTAACACTGTACATTAGTTTTAACTACCAGGTTTTCTCCAAAATTAATAGAGCAAGTGTGTCCAAACACTCTAACAACAGACAGCATTGGACCGCAGGGTGGTACAGTGTGTGCAGTGTCACAGCATGATTCAAGGGGTCTCTGAGCAGCCCACTGGCTCATCTCTGCCAAATTTATAAAAGTGGTGTCAATCAAGTCCATCTCCAACTGTGAAAGATGAAGCTAAATTATGCTGCTTAGTGGAAAACTAATCCTGAAGACAGATATTTATCAGAACTCCAAAGGAGGCATCAGTAATTTATGTTCTTAAATTTTCATGTGGGTTGTGCAACCCAACACCAGCAAAAATTTGAGTCAAGCTGGTCAGAGATTTCCATGTATGTCCAGTTCTGAAACTGTTTAACTAAAGGACTTAATCCCTATGAAGGATCAGCCCACACCTCCAGCTGACAGCCAGCTTAGAGAAACAAAATATGCTATTCACTGGAACACTATCTCCCCATTTTACCTTCAAGTTTTCTTTCATGTTTGAAGTCTCTCTCATCTTCTTGTATTCTTTGATGTCTGTGGCCTGAATGACAGATTTTGATTTTGAAATCCAGTTCAAGAGCTCAGCACTTTCAGCATCAAACCTGTTTTAAAAGGTCAGAAAATTTTTGGGGGGGGGTCACTTTTCCCTTTTCAGTCACTCTGTCTTAAAGTTCAGCACATTACACAATCCCAAAACAACAAGGCTGCACACAAGATTCTTGTTTCTCATATTGCTACTCACAGGCAGTAGGAGAGACAGACTTTCAAAAACCTGTCATAGTAAAAATGTCAATCGTGTTAGCCTTTGGGAACAAGTTGAGAATGTATGGTGCAACTTATTTCTAAATAATAATGTTTTCCATATCTTCATGTAAACTATTACCGTTTCTTTTAGTATGTCACAGAAGATCTCTCAATGCTGAGCATTTTGAAAGTAATAATCTAAACCTCAGAAACAAGACAAACAAGACAAGTTCTAGATTTTGTAAAACTCTGCAAAACTATTCAGTCTGAAGAAAAAGCCAAGAGCTTAAAGCACTCATGGCAGTGACAGTGGACAAACTTTTTGAATCCTTAGCTATTAGCTTAGAGCTTAATATTTTTAGCTACAGTGGACATGTCTATGCTAACATAACTTTCTTATGCCTAAAACCTCTAAGCTACAACCCACCACCACCAAAATAAATAACTAAAATAATCCAAACCAACAAAAAAAAAAAAATCCCAAATTAACCAATACTGTTTAGAACTTGAGAAGGACAGATATATTACACAAACCACAAGTCAGGCCATATTACAACTATATTACTTAGCACAGCATAAATCCTAATATGGAATAACATCCTACCAAAACATGCAGCTGTCACTGTTAGGCATTCAAAGTTTTCATGAGAAAACTTGAAAAATTCTAGTTACTGGTCATTTGTTGGTTTTAACATAATTAACTGGGATTAGACAAAAACATTGGGAAGTTTACCCTATTTTTACCGACTTTGTCCATAATACAGTTTGAACTCTAGGAAAAGAGGTAATAGATCAAGTCACTTTTGCTTTCAAAGTCTAAAACAGTTCTGCAACTTGTGAAACACAAAAAGAACCGACAGATAAGTTGCTGACTGCTTTATTGCCCTAGGACACCCCCACACACACACACCCCCCCATCAGGGCTCAGAGGGTCTGGCCAGGGTCCTCAAGAGGGTATGGACAGGTTCCTCACCCCTTCAAACCTCCATTCCTCCTCCAGCAAATGAAAAGCACAACTACTCTTCATTGTGCAAACACACATCACCTAGCACAGCAACACCCTGCTCTTGATGCAGCCCTCTATTCTCTCCCTAAATGACCTGACAGAGATTTAAACTAGCGACACTTCAAAGAAATGCTCATTTTCTCAGGCAAGCACAAAAAAACCCAAAATAATGAGTATACGGCATTTACTTTATCTTGAAATAATTCCTTTAGTTTTAATTATGCTATTTAACAAAGGCAATGCAACACATGTTATTAAATATTGATCAGCCTTGAGAAGAGAAGGCTTCAGGGAGACCTTATAGCAGCCTTCAGTACTTAAAGGGGGACTACAGGAATGATGAGGGCCTTTTTAATCAAAGACTGTAGTAACAGGACAAGGAGTAACAGCTTTAAACTGAAAGAAGGCAGATTCATGTAAGATATTAGAAGTTCTTCACTGTAAGGGTGGGGAGGCACTGGGACAGGTTGCCCAGAGAAGCTGTGGATGGCCCCTCCCTAGAAGTGTTGAAGGCCAGGCTGGATAGGGCTTCAAGCACCCTGGTCTAGTGGAAGGTGTCCACTAGAAGGAAATGGAAGATAGGGGGGGTAGGAACCAGATGATCTGTAAGGTCCCTTCCAACCCAAACCATTCTATGATTCTGTAGATGCAAATCAGTCAGCCACTCCAGGTATACTTGTGAAATCAGACATCATTGTCGTTTTGTCTTATTACAAAATGTCAGGGAAATGGAATGGGTTTCTGAGCCTTTCTTTGTATAGTTTCTTCCATATATATTATGGAGATTAGAAATAAGTAATAAATAAATTAAAATACTCTGCACTTTCACACCTTTTGACCACAGATGAGATACTGCTTTTCCAAAACAAAAACATGTGAAGAAAAACTATGATTAATTTTATCTTTCAGCAAAGAAGCTGAGATATGGATCTTGAGCACCAAAGACAACATGCTTTTTTAAGGAACAGAAAATCCCCATCTCCCTTTGAAACTAAAGGAAACTGAAGGCTTTCTGGTGCTCTGAAAACAAGTTTGCACATAACATTCCCTCCCCCTTTTCCAAATCCAACCTCACAATCACAACTTAAGTATTCCTCACTTGCATAAAAGAATCAAAAGCCAAGACCAAGAGACGTGAGTCTATGCAGTATCTAGTGACCAAGGGAAAGTGGCAGTGACATATACTTACTTTTTCTTTGCTTCACTGTCCCCTGGGATTTGTCTTTTCTTTGGGGGTGGCGGTGGGGGCAACTCCTGTTTCAACTGTTTAACCACTACCTGTTCCTTCAATGGCACTGTTTCTGCAGCAGTCTTCTGTGAAACCTGTGACATCCCTACACTTCCTACAGCTTGAGTTACCTATACAAAATAATTTAGCAAAAGGGTTAAATGCCATTTTTAACAGAAATTAAATTGCTTTTGCTTACTTCCTTTTATTCATCACAGCCCATTCATTCACTCCTACAAATGAACACAGCTAGCTGTCATGAAGTACCTTTATCATAGATGCACCACAGGAAAAAAAAAAAAACTTCTTTATTCTCATTTTACTGATTGGAAACAAGCATCAAAATCCTCAGTTCAAATAGAATTTCATGCCAGTTACAGTGAACAAAATAAGCATTATATCAAGTGTTATTTTCTTTCATAATTGCTTGGATCACAGAATGAACCAAGGCCTTTTTGGTTTATTAACACACAGTTCTGTATTTTATACTCATATCCCACAAAACCAAGCCTACACCTCAGAAAGAGCTGATACACAGTGGGTTTGACCTAAAAACTCACTGAAGTCAATAGAAACCTTCCACACTTTAATGACTTATAATGTAAGTCCCATGGGAATCAACCTGTAAGTTCTGTGTTCGATATTTAGGGGGAGTGAAAGGATGAGAGAGAATCTGGTACTCTCCACTGGTTTGACTTGAACGCGAGAACAAATTGAAGCCACATGTCTGAAATGGACCCCTGCCCAGGCTGCACAACTCATTCACTATACACTAAATAGATCACAAATCAGTGCCACAGCCTTCACCATAACAACAGTTTAGCATCATTAAAAAAAAAGAACATATGAGTCATAAAACTGTCAAACAGGATTCATGCAGAAGCCAATGGAAGTTATGTCTAAATAAAAACATTACCAAGTACTCAGAATACTAAAATAAGCATTTAACAATCCAATTTGGCTATTATTGTTATATGGCAAACTATTTTCAACAGATGAGAAATCATACTGAGCATAAATTCTTGTATGACTCACATTTATTTATCTATTCTGGATTTGGGGATTTGTCTGTTTTGGTTTTGGTTTTT
>JANHGN010011308.1:0-15547 GCA_024605025.1 Megaceryle maxima
GGAAAAAAAGAAGGAAAAAAAAGAAGGAAAAAAAAGAAGGAAAAAAAGAAGGAAAAAAAGAAGGAAAAAAAGAAGGAAAAAAAGAAGGAAAAAAAGAAGGAAAAAAGGAAAAAAAAAAGAAGGAAAAACAAAGAAGAAAAAAAAAGGCGTGGGGACATCTATCAATTACTCTCTGATATGAAACACAACACATTTTTAAAGAAGTCAGTGATGCATAAACTGAATGAACTCAGTGCATTGCTGCTCAGTAGATATAATACCCACTCCTTAAAAATGTAGGTGCAGGGATGAGAAATAACAAGGAAAAGGAAAAAACCAAGAATCTGCTGCATCCAGCCCAGCACAGGCTCCTCAGGAAGGCAACTGGGCTGCTCAGACATCACCCCCCCCCCCCACATCCTCACTCAGCTTCTGCCCCTTTGCCAGCTTTACCAAGCTCCTGCTATTTTATTTTTCTTTTCCTCCTTTTTCTCTCTTCTCAATGGGGCAATTTGTCCATTGTGTTCTTCTGCCATCAGTGGGTGAACTGATGGAGCCTGAGGCTGTCAGCAACCACCTCAGCCTCTGGGATGTGCTGGTTTCCATAACCAAAATGGTCCCCCCATACCCGCACCCTCCATTCGTATCATCCCACCCGAGGAGTTTGATAAGAGGTGTATAATTTGTACATCTGTGTGATAAAATGGGCAGGTACTAATTAATTCAAAGGCAATGTGCATTAAAACAAAAAGCAAACAAACAAAAAACAAACAAGCAAAAAAAAAACCCCACAAAAAAGAACTACAACAAAAAAACCCACCACGCACACACACAAACCCAAACCAACCCAACCAACCAACCAAAAAACAACAAAACCCACATTCAAAGTAGCACCAAGAAGCATTTTTTTTCCCCCCGATTCCATTTCCCAGGAATTTCTATTTTGAATTTAGAAGCCCTCCAAAAACTGCATTTGTGAGGACATTGCCATGGACACTCCAAACCAAGTTTATCCCTGATTCCATCAAACTCCATGAGGACTCAACTGTGCCACACCAGAAATCTGGCTGCTCACCCACCATACCCTGCGTTAAAAAACGAGTCCTCCCAAATCTCAGGGTGCTTTGCACCCTTTCCTTCCACAGCCTGCACACCACACTGCAGAAAATCCAAGTTCATCTATTTTTTTCCCCTGTTTTTGCTCCAGAGAAGGAGGCATCCTGAGCCACACCAACGTCCTTCATGCTCAGGTCTCACTCGCCCACACTTTGACAAATCCAGAGCAGCTCCTCTGATATTAAAGGTATTGGTCCAGACTTACACCAGAGCAAACGAGCACACAGCTTGACCTTTTCTCTCCTTCCTTTCAGACCTCTTAATGGTTTTTTTAATAGAAAAGATAAAATATTTGTAAAACAAAGGAAATCCCTCAAATACCATGTAAATTCCCCTTCTAATTTTCCAAGAAACTCCTTTTCTAAGGAAAAGAAAAAAATCCAACCCCTGCAAACATAAATTGGCAACACTTTCTACTTGGTCTCCACTCTTCTGTTGCACGTCCAAGCCTGGTACCCACAAGGTCTGCCTGGCTCCCTCCTGCACTGCCCCAAAACACCCCTCTCAGAAGTTGGGGATGGGGATCTCACTTTGGAACTGCCCTCACGTCTCAGCTCATCCCTTCCCTCCCACATTAACATTTCCTGCAGCCTCTGATTCATTTCTGCTTTTGCCTTTGAAGGTTAATATTAATGAAATCTTAAGGACCTCATTCAGTTGAGGACATGGATTCCTTTCAGTTACAACTACTCAGACAATTCAGAAAAATCCAGCATCTTCTCATTACTGAAAATATTTTCTCCGTCCTTAAGTTTGTATTTAACTCACTCCTCCCCCAAACCTCCCAAGGTTTCCTCTTTGGCCTCTGCTTTTGTTAGAAACACACTAAGGGGGTTAATATAACTTTCAGATCCATTGTGTCTTTTAAAGTTATTAACAAGCACAGCTCTTCTGAAATGAGCAAAATCTAATGGTAAAAGAAAAAAAAACAACTCACAACTTTTATTCTCCATCTCAAACAAAATCCTTCTGCTGAAATCAGAGAGTCCCACTTTCATTTGGGCCATTTTGTTAAAACCCGTAATTGCAGCAAAGCAGCATAACTAACTTTTGAGTCAGCAGCAGCACAAATAAAGCTTTCATGAAATTGAAATAATTTCTCATCAAGGATTCCCCACAGAAGAAGAAAAAAAGAAAAATACACAACAAAAACCCACCAACAAATTAACACAATGTCACATATCCAAAGTCAGAGGCTGCTACAGAACATTTCTGGGAGCGAAAGAAATTGTAGGAAACAAATGTAGAACATCCAACAGATGCAGAGCTGTGCCTCTGCCACCACTCTGAGTGCTTCAGAGAAGTCTGACTTGAGTATCTCTAAAGTGGGAGCCTCCACAACCTCCCCAAGCAACCTGTGTCAGTGCTTGGTCCCCCTCACAGTGGAAAAAGTGTTTGCTGGTGTCCAGATGGACCCTCCTGTGTTCCAGTTTGTGCACAATCCCTCCAGTCCTGTCACTGGGCACCTCTGAAAAGATCTGGACCCCATTCTCTTTACAGCCTCCCTTCGGGAGATCCCCCTGAGCCTGCTCTTCTCCAGGCTGAAGAGTCCCAGCTCTCTGCTTTTCCTCAAAGCAGAGATGCTTCAGTCCCTTCATCATCTTCATGGCTCTCTGTTGGACTCTCTCCAGTATGTCCACATCTCTCATACTGGGGAGCCCAGAACTGGACCCAGCACTCCAGGTGTGGCCCCACCAGTGCTGAGCAGAGGGGAAGGATCACTTCCCTCAACCTGCTGCCAACAGTCCTCCTGATGCATCCCAAGACACCATTCGCTTGCTCTGCAGAAGGGCACTTGACTGGCTCATGGACACCTCGCTGTCCACCAGGACCCAACGCTACGTTTCCTGTAGCAGCATGTCTTCCTCTCACCACCACATTTTCCCTACAGCTTCACCTCCAGCTTCCCAAGGGCCTCTCTGCTGCTTATAAATGATCCCCATGGCACCGTAGCCGTTAGCTCAACCACTGCACGAGAGAGTCTCTTTTTCCACATCTGGCCAGCACAAATTCGCAAACCTGTATGAAATTGACTGTGATACAACCCATCACTCTCCTGCCACCCTGACAGAAATGGATGGCTCTCCTGCATGGATCTCAGTTTAATTAAAAGCCTACAGGAATCATTGATCCACAGTCACACCCTTTGGTGTTTCTGCTGATGCTGCAGCTTCACGATAAATCTGGATTTCATTCGGAAATGCGTTTTAAGGTTCAGCACAGAATTTTGCCACCCTTTATCACAAAGCTTTTTCACCATCGAGCCATGGTTCCCAGCCTGCTGGGTCACCACCCATTGCATGTTGCTTGCTCACAGCCTGCTGGAAACACTGGCTTGGCAGCAGCCTTGGCTCAGTGAGGGCAAGTTCAAGACACCACAGACAGCACCTCAGCGTAGTGTTTTACTTTCAATCCATTCTCTATCCCCTCCATCAAACTCTTAATTCTCAATAGAATTATTGTCCTAAACCTGCAGCTTTCTGAATCCCAGGACCCATTGCCCTGGACAGCATTGAAACACCTTGGGTATCTCTAGGCTTTGAAATAAATAACATGTGAGCAAATCCTGCCCTTGGTGCACGATTCCCGAATCATTCAGAGAACACATTGTGGGTTTTTTTCCCTACCACTTCATTATTTTCTTACCCTCCTCTTAAAATACAGCGTGTCTATTAAGTATTACAGGGCAGAGAGTGGATTTTATTAAATATTAAATTTTCTACAGTGTATGTAATTTGGAGTTTGTCAGATCTGAGTCTTGATAAGTTATGAGCTCAAAATTTGTAGACTGGAATAGATTATATATTTTATTGGGTCTCCACCAGGCTGCATCCACCATGTACTTTTCTTTTACCCCATCAGCAAGTAACAAAGTGAATTTATGACAACCAAATGTGAAAAGTGTACAAACACTACACGGCCAACCCACCGCCACGAGCTCTGCGCAGCCACGTGCACGCAGGTCTTCCCCACGACTTCTGGAAACCAGAGGTGGCAAAATGCCCTTTTTGTCTGAGATGTGCCAGAATTCAGGAGTTGGCTTTGCTGCAACCCAGGTGAACCCTTGGGAGATGCAGAGAGCCCCGCTCGCGCTGCTGAGGAGACAGTGGGGCAAAGCCAGCCCTCTGCTAATCTAGACTGCAACTTAATCTGCCCAAGAAGTTTTGTTCTTGAAGGAGACTTTTGAGCATGCCCAAAATTCTCCGGTTCCTATTCTGTGTTCCCCTTCAACACGCCCTTACCTTTAAGCTGCAATTTACAAGCATGAAAGGAGGGGGGGGTTGAAGGAAAAGTAAAAGCTTTTCATGTCCTTAGAAATGAAACCTCTTACCCAACGCCTTGCTAGGTTACCTGCAAAATGTCAATTCTTTTAGGAATTATTGTTGCAAAAGAGAAAATCAAGATCACTCACATCCATTTTATGCCCCAGCCAGCCTGGAACCCAAAGCAGCCGAGTTACTTTTTTATTTACTGCTATTATGAGGTGTGACTATGAAAAGGTCTTTCTCTTCCCCACAAACCTGAGCAGCCAGAGGGAGCAATCCAAAAATCCACGAGAGGGAAAGAATTCCTCAATGTGACTCTAAGTGCACGTCCTTTGAGGATCTCTGGTACCTCATCTCACAAGCGAAACAGGTAATTAGCAGTTTCAGTTTCACACTGTCTCCGAGAGGTGCCGCGTACGGCGGCATCAAACCCACTCCCATTTGTCACCGGAATAGACCCTGCTGCAGCAGAGCACAAATGTTGGGTACAGTCAATGACAAGCATCAGTTCAACAGAAAACGCGGCTCCTCGACATTAAATACAGGACAGATTGGGTGGTTAGAACTTACTTCTGCAGAACTCAAGAGGGGTGAGTTTAGCTAAACACTGAGAAAACACCAGTAAGAGTAATTATACATTCAAGGCTTATTTTTTCCAAACAAACCTAAATCAAGCGGCCTCATCACTTACTTTTTATTTTAAATCTTAGAAACAGCCCTTGCCATCCAAAACACACCCTGGCAGAGCACAGCACTGTGGCAGCAGGAGATGCTGAGCAGGTAATCAGATACAAAAGGAAAGTGCAATAAGCAAAGCAGCTGATTTTCAATACTCTGTCGGGGTTAAAAAACACAACAAAACAAAACCCACCACCTAAAGGGAGAAAGTTTTCAGAAGTGAATAAAAATAAATTCACTTGGATTTACTTGGTCTTTAATCATGCAAAATGGTGATGGCAAGAGTCAATGATGGTTAACCTATTTTTTTTTAATTCTAGAGTTTTTCAATGGGTAACAGAGAATGAAATTGATAAATAAGATATATTTTTTTTAAAAGTAAATTGAGTATTAAACTATAAAATGAAAAAATAATTCTTACCACCAGGAGTTAATTAATTTTCTAACATATGCATGGTGAGCTGGTTATGGCATAAGGGAACTGGACACACACTTTGAGGCACATCATGGCCCCGAAGACCTCTGGCAGCAGCTGAAGCTGCTCCAACAGCATCCTGCCAGAAGGCAGAGCTCAGCCAGGAGGTTTTCCAGGTGGATTCCAGGATTGCTCCCAGCCCCACATCCACCTTCTCTGTGTCCACCCCTTTCCTAAACCCAAACAGAGCCCCCAGAGCAGGAGGTGGCAACCAAAGTTCTGCATCTACTCAATGATGGAGACTCACCAGAGTGGTGGATTTGTGCAAACCAGTCAGTAAACAAACAAAATTACAAGGGGGGGGGGGGGGGAAATTCAACCCTCTTAAACATTCTCAATTATGGTGCAGTTGTATTTATCCCTATTCTTTCAACACTTTTGAATAAGAAAGGGAATTACCAAAACACACAGAATTTTAACAGATCGACTAGCAAATCTCTGCTGAGAAATAGAGCAAATACCTTTTCTTAGTGCAGGTTGTGAACACCCACTGTAGACTCAAACACCTTTCTGAGAGTACACAAGTATTTATATATGAACACAAGTAGGGAAAAAAACCCAAACACAACAACAAAACCACACACATACACAAAAAAAAAAAGCAATAAAGTGTGCACAAGTATATTTAGAATTCCTCAATAAAATTTCAAGTCAGAAGCTTCAGCAATTTGCCAGTGAAGGCTAAAGCAGAACTTCTGCTCCCATAGTGAAGAGGGCTCCCTCATCAAATTGAGGAAATGAGTTTAGGGAAATAAAAAATTTTAAAAATAAAAAAAAAAAATAAAATAAAAATAAATAAATTTAAAAACCCCCCACAACCCAAACAACATTACTACTTTTCCTTTAATTCCCTGTATCTACTTCCCCCCCCCCAGTATATACTCTGTCTGTTACCGGTACCACAGGCAGTGACATATAGACAGGGAAGGGACATGACATACATAAAGCAAACAGAAGCAGAACAAAACACAAGACGACGGCATTTACAAGCCAGCTGACAAAGCCAGTCACTTCACTTTAAATAATGTGGCAGGCAGCAAAAATATAGTAATTACAAGAATTTCATTTTCATTAACTAATAAACCAAGGAAAACAATTTAAGTATCTGAATGTCATTTTTCAAATGAAAATAAACGGTAAACATTTGAATAACATCACAGCAGGGATAATATACCTAAGGAAACCTATTGAAATATGCTAGTGAATTCATCCTCTTTTATCACATTAAAACTGCAATTGACTGTAAACCTCCTACCACTCTCCGCTGAGACTTTAATTGTAAAGATTCCTGTTACATATCATATTAGAATTTAGTTAAAATTGTAGAACACATTATTTCCAATCAGACAGCCAACCATCACTCACAAAGATTTTTAAAAAGGTGATTAATAATTCATCTCAGATAAGGAAAAGATCTATATTTATACCATCTTCTCAGCCACCATAAACTACCTGACAATTGTTCAGTAATGATGCCCAGTAAATTCTTTAAAATGGTAATTTGTCATTCTGTCACTTCATTTGTGACCTAAAATTCCTCACTTGAGGCATCATCAAATAAATTAATCACTTTCCAGGATCCATTTCTCTGTTCTGCACGTTATTATGCCCAGGCTCTCTTGTGTTTCTCTTCATTTACATATATTTAATGGCTCAGCAGTGGTTCACTATGGCACATAACGCACACATCTCATTACAGGTGAAATATTCTAACTGCCACTATCACTGGGAAAGAAAATAACTCTCCCAGTTTAATTTTCCTGATGTAACAAAACCATGATTCTTCACTATGAAATGTTGATGCCATCCATCAGTCACAATCAATAAAATCATCATAGAAGTACGCCTTCTTTAGCATCATTCCTTCAGACCGGTATTATTTGAGGGAGGTAATTAAACTCATAATATGTAATGAATGTAAATGAAGAAAAAACCCTCGTGTTCTCCCTCTAACTATGCTTATTTTACTGCTTTGATTTAAAGTATTTTTACATCTTTCAATCTATGAAATACACAAAGCCCTGAAGGAAAGGCATCAGAAGTACAGTAAGCATCAATCAATATGTATAATGACTAATTAAAAAGGAACATATTTTAACATTAAAAACCCACCAAATGCTGTTATTTATAGATTTTTCACTTAAAATGATGCATTCCCTCTGGACTAATATATTCGCTGTCTTTCCGAAATATAGATTGCAATGCACTGGTTTTAGATACTGTTGCTTGCATGTGTCAAAAAAAAACAAACCCAAAAACAACCAAAACCAAACCAACCAACAACAAAAACCAAACCCAAAGTGATTTTATGGGTATCTGAGCCAAGACAACCATTTAAAAACCACATAGACGTGCCTATATATATCTATATATGCAAACTGTTCTCACACTAGAGAGAAAACCTTAATAATTTTAGTCTGTCATACACATGCCCGTGCTCATATAAGTCAGGAAAGAAAAGAGTCTCTTTGAAATGATAACTTCCCAAGAAAGCCCACAAAAACAACCACAAACCAAACAGGTTTAGAGCAACCTGCTGATCCATAAAGAGCAAAAAGACACCATCTCCCTTGTAAATATTCACACCACTTTGCTTACATTTAAAAAGCATGATAAATGACACTGTCTTTGTGATGAGGAAGCCTGAAAGTCACTGACACCACCTGCTCTTAGGAGCCCACTGGCCACCAGCCTCCTGCTCCCCTGGCCCCTCTCCAGGGCCAGCTCCCCCCACAGCTGGCGGGCACCTGCTCCCAGGACATGCATGGGCATCCTCCATGAGGAGGATTTTCCAAGAATGAGAAATGATCCTTAATTTCTGCTCAAAATAATTCACTTGAGGTGTTATATCACCATCACGTTCATGCAGAGAGACTGATTCCTCACACTGATCACAAGGAAAATGGGGAGATGATGGAGAACATGACTGGTGGGACCTGGTTGGGCGATTGACAAACTGCCCACGACACTTTGTTCTACTACCCAACCAATTGTGATACCACTACTTTGAAGATACATATTCTCAATCAGGGAGCCTCTTTCCCCCCAGCCCCACCGGGTCTGAGGGCTGTTGCTAATCCAGCTGACGTGCAACGTGCACCCAAGTCTCAACGGCCAGTATGGGAGGAAAAAGTTGCTCATCTTGGGGTCCCCACTGGAGGGTCAGGTCTGCACGGGGATGACTGTTTGACACAGGCTTGTGCAGGAGCTGGTGGAATGTGTGTTCAGGGAAGTGAAGTTTATAGCAAGGTTGAGATAGAAATTGGATAAAGAATGCACAATGGACAAGAAATAATTTTAATAACCACTAATACACGGCTCTGCGTGAAACTTCTGCACCACATAAAGGAACAGAAAGCACAGGCTCTTTTTTAATTATTTTTATTTCCATGGCAATTTTCCATCAGGAGGTATGTCCAAAGAGGTGGAGCAAGCACAAAAATGGGCCACCCCTGCCCAGAGGCACTGTAGCCACCCCAACATGGGACAGCCCATGTTGGAGCAGTGGGAACAGGCAGCAAGGGACCTTTAAGAGGGACACAAGGCAAAATTTTTTTTTTAATAATAAAAATTCAGGACTTCAATAATGCTAATTAGTGAGCATTCCCATTTGTGTTTTCTTAATTTTTTTTTTCCCTCTGTAGAGCTCTGCAGCAGATGAGCAGCCCAGTTGGAGGTACTGGTGCTGCCCCACTTGGAGATACTGGTGCTGCCATTTCTCTCTCCACACCCCAGCCCAAGACTATTAGTGCAATTAGTGCCCAGAGCACCTTTCCTCAGGCACGTGGGTCTCTCTGCAGGCTCTCAAGAGGGAGTGGAGGGGAGGGAATTGTCTCTTGTGAATAATGCTGGTCCATGTCTCTGTGTGCTTCAGCATTTTTCCTCCAAGCTGTGTCCAGTAAATATATGAGCCCTGCACCACCTCTGTGCCCCCAGCCAAAGCTGGGTGGGGGGGACCGACAACTGCCACTGCCCCCCAAAACTGAGGGGTGAGCATGGGAGAAGGGAGGGAACCACAAAAACCACAGAGCATTAAGACACATTTAACACCAGCTGTATTTACTGGGCGATCAAAGGTAAATTAAAAAAGAAAATAAAATAAAATACCAGTTGTCTATTTCTTGGCACTTCTTTGCTAACAGAGATAACGAATAAAGCGAGTTGTTCTCATTAACCCCTCGCTGCTGGGACTTGCTGACACAAACCTGTTCCAGGGAGCAAAATGCTCGACGAGATTATTGCCAAGAAAGGGAAATTTCTTCTGGGTAATTGCATCCCACCGCCACGCGACGACCTCGCAGCCATCAGCTCACGCAGACGCTTACATTGCTCACGTATGTACAGATACACAAACCCGCACGCGCCTCCCGTCCCCGTCTCCCGAGCTGCTTTGCCATGTTGCTGTTGAGCTGTCATGTTTCCCTCCAGAGGTGGTTGTAGTTCTGTTCAAGGTGAAGCAAACTCTTGTTGTAGGTCCCTTCTACCGAGGTTACACAACAGCATTTACAGAGCACACTCAAGCTCAGTAAGAGGACGATGTAACACGGGACCTGAGCTCATGGCATAAATTGCACCCAACGGAAACCAGAGGTGCCCTGGCTGTGCTTGCTTGACCTAGGAACCTTCTACAGAATAGCTCAGGGAGAATGATCTGCCCGTGCTCACACAGAGCTCAAAGATTGGATTGAAAACTCCAGAATAGTTAAGAACCTGGTCCACAGTATTTCTGTACCCATAGAGAAGGGATAGATGAGAGAAGTGGGAGCAGGAGCTACCACCAGCACACACCAAACAGATGAATCCTTTTGTACTGTTGATCACAGAAAGCACAAGGCCAGATGATTCCGCACCTGGGAGAACTCAGCCTCCTGATGGACAGGTCCAGAACCTCAACCTGACAGAAGCCAGACCTGGCTCAGACACCACCACCTACCCATTCTCCACATCTGCAGAGCTTTGGGGGAGAATTTATCTTGCCCCTCACACTCTGGCTAACTTATCTACAGCTATACTGATGCACTACTTGAACATGCCATATAGACCCACCACCACACCGTGTCAGGGCCATCAAGAGGGATTTTGGTCCAAACTCCTATTAACCACGCAGATACAAGCTTGTCAGATTTCAACGTGGATATCTGTCTACCTCACTTTCAAATGAAGTTTCAACACTGTTATGAGTGGCAGTTACTGAATTTTCAGTAATCCAAATGCAAGGGTTCCAAACTTGATGCTACAGGGGAAACTTCAGCTTTAATCCTCACTTCTCTTTTCTCTGTCTTCAGACTACGTTGATTTGCCACAGAAAAATATTCCAAGGATTTAGTAAAATAAGGGTTTATCAAGTCTGTCACATACAAACTCCACACTATTCCAAAACCACTGTTTATTCAACTACTCAAACCCAGCATTCCAGACCATATTTCACATTCACTAGCCATTTATTGCCATCATGCTTAATTCTGAGTTATTTATAACCTAATAGTTGTGACTACTCTAGCAGCATTAGCACACCCCTAGTAATGTTCTCCCTGTTATCTGTACCTGGCATTTCTCATCTCACCCATGCACTGAGGCCAACAAACTACCTACAGGAGCCTTTACATTCATATTTTCTCTGTTTATTTTCATGCAGCATTCAAACTTTTACGATCATCACGATGTCTGGAAATTTCAGTTCCAATGAAGTACACAGCAGAACTCTCATCCATTTCCACAGGACCAAGACTAGTAATTTCCAATGACAGAAGAGAGGAAATATTCAATGTATTTCTGGTTTTCTCTCTTTTTTTTTTTTTTTTTTCCCCCTGAATAACTGCTATCACTTTCGCTTGTATGTGAGGCCCGTGAGATGTAACAGCTCTAGCAAGGTTCTCTTCACAGCCAATATAATACTTGCGCATAATACGTCTTGTGAGAGGACCATGATTCATTTTTACTACTCATTAGGTGGCTTTGCTGGTACGCTATGAATATTGTAGTTTATGCATGAAAAGTCTGCTACCTGCGATATTTGTAATTCTTAAACTCCTTAATAACTACTTAGATATCCAACAGATGCAAGAGTGCACATCAGGGCGAGTCAGTTGTGGAACAGGACCATTATTACATTCAACCTGGCAACTCTGGTCTCATACTTATGATGTTAATGAGGTTTTTTTACCAATTAAGAGAGGCACATTTCACTGTGGTTACTTATTTCTCCACAACCCGTTGGAATTGCAACAGTTTTCTCTTTAAAAGTTTACTTCTGATAATTTGGTATAAGAGTTTGCCTGATGAGAACTTCAGAAGTGCTCAACACAAACCCAACCCGATACAGGAAAGAGCCATGCTGCCCATTAGTGTTACTGAAGACATTAAACCAACAGTCTAACCGGGTCCCAGTCACACCAGTGAGCTTATCTTAATATTTGCATAGCAAGGACATCTGCAAGGTTGGAGGCAAATAAAAAAATAAAAATAATAAAAAATTGGTCTTAAAAGACATTTGCCTTGGTTCTAAGCCTTTGTGTTTTGGGACTTCATGACAACTCACTATTCTCAAGACTTTCCAAGGTAATACAGAATTTATCATTTTCTACAGCTTGAATTGCAGGTTGTAAGTCTGGAAGGTGAAATCCAGTCTCTAGTGAAACGGTTTCATTGCTGTGGTTATACCAACTTCACCATCAAAATAACTCCAGCTCAGTCCTGAACGGTGGTTCTGGAGCACTTCACAACTCTGGAGTCTAGACTGTGACCTTTTGTAGGTGAAAGTACAGAGAGGCCCATTTCATCAAATACCAAAGGAGTGCAAAGGTGCCATGAGTGGCACTATCCTGGTCCACATCTCAGACAGATGGTTTTAATGTTCTTACCAGGTGGAAAAGGCACTCTTGTTCTGGCCTGCTGCCATTGCCCCACCACCCACAGGTTATTTGAAACTCCTGGATGCTGAGCCTGGCAACAAAAAACAGGCAATGTTCTTCAAAAGCACCTCCAACACTTCCTTTGACCCAACAGCAACACCAACACCTTATCTCAGTCAACAAGGCAACGTGTAGTTAACAGGTATTTTAAATAACGTGCAAGGTAATTGCTGATATTGCCTCACATGACCTTCTTTGTGTCTTTCTCAAATCACCCACCAAAAGAGACTAGGTAAAAACCAAGTCTAGATTAAATTTACTGTATTAAAAAAAACCCACAAGGGGCCCTGTATTTTAAGTTAAAGGGCCCAGCTCCAACATTCAGACCTGCTCTTCTGTATGGGAGAGGGAGATCAACCCAAGGATCCATGCTGTTGCTGGAAATATCCCTCCAGGCTCTGCTCACCAGGTACTTGAGCTCAGAGAACTGCAGATGACTCTCTGAGCATTTCTGGCTTTGCAGACAGAGAACATGGGCAGAGCTACTGCCACTCCACTAGGGGTTGGGCCTCCCCAGCTGGTCGCTGAGGTCTCACCTCAACAGCTGTCACACACCACCATGACTGCAAGAGCTAACCTTAGCCCATCGCCCATAGCTTTTGGTGGCAAAAGCTTTTTTTTTGGCACGGATGTGTCAAATACTTCTGATGTGTTTACCTTCTCAGGCAAGAGGATCCGGCCTTAAGCTGCCCCAGGGGAGGTTTAGGTTGGAGCTGAGGAACAATTTCTTCAACCCCCTGCAGGGTTGTCCAGGGCTGTGCCAGGCTGCCCAGGGCAGGGGTGGAGTCCCCATGATCTCTGGAGGGGTTTCAGAGCCCCATGTGGAGCTGTGGTGCTGAGGGACATCAGTGGTGCCCTGGCAGTGCTGGGGGAAAGGTTGGACTCCATGATCTTGAAAGGTCTCTTCTGACCAAAACCATTCCATGATTTGTGTCAAAAGACAAACAGAGGCTTTGTTGTGTTTATGGGCAAACTCTTCACAAGCAGGAACACCACTGACTCCCAACAGCCCACTACTGCTCAATGAAGGTTTTCAATAATCCATAAACAAAATGCACATCTCGCGCCCAGCAGGGCAGCAGGTGCTCCATAGGACATTTTGCTGCCTTCCTGTCACGGATCTAAGTCACCAGCTTTGACAAAAAAAAAAAAAAAAAAAAAGCTCCACTGAGATCGGTACTACTTGCAAAACAAACCCAGTAACCACTAGGAGAGCTTAAAGGTGGATTAAGACCCTGCCAGACAATCAGCCTTGGACTTCCCCAAGTTCCCAGAGCCCACCCCAGCAACCCGGACCCTGCGGCAACGTAACCTTCCGTGCAGAGGAGGAGGTACGTGGTTATCTGGTGCGCGTCTCGGGACCGCAATCCATACATCTGCAAGTACATTAGGAGCTGACGCCTTCCAAAATGCTGGCAGCATCAACATCTAATCGATATGCGTGTTCACCAGCAAAGCTGACTAGTACATCTGTTCTGTGAAAAAACATACATTCTGCCTCTAGTACAATCACTGTAATTAAAAATTAACATGCATTAATTGTTGGAGCTGATGTAAACAGCTGATGTTCCACTTAGCCCTGTCTTCTGTACATATCATTAGGCAAAGCCAAATATTGTTAAGTAAACAGGCAACACTTACAAAAAGAAATAGAAAACTAATTCCAACTAAATAAATTGACAACACAGTGCAAGTCATATTAAAACAGTTGAGATAATTATTAGGGTACCAGACTAACAGAGAGAAAATCATAGAAGACATACTTAATTGTTTGAATCTCATTTCAGTAAATGTATTTAGGCACAGTGTGAAATACAATTTAACTTGAACGCTCGTGAAGTATTTTCCCAGAAGCAGGATGTGCAATATGCCGGTGAAATAAATAAAAAAAAATAAAATACATAAGTTGAAGTTTGATATGCAGGTGAAACAAATAACTTCCCAAATGCAGCAGTCTCAGCCAACTGCTTCAGTACCCGACAGTCCCAAGAGAAATTCCGGTTGGTTATGCAATGCTAAAGGTTTTTTTCTTCCTCAGATACATCTGCAAAATTCCCATCAATACCAGTGGGAGCTACAGGCAGACACCAAGAGAAGAACATACTCCTGAGGAGTTACATCTTACTTTTTATCGTTGTTATTTAAATGTCATCACAAAATAATTTCTCCAAGTTGTACACTCACACAACAACAAAAAAAATTAAAATGGGCAAATGAAACTCCAGCAAATCTGCTCGGTGCTCCACATCCAGAGCTGCTGCCTCAGATCACAGCGGTTTTGCTGCAGATTGCCTGGGGGGTGTCAGCTGCCGGTACCCCCAGGCTGCTTGCCCCGCTGCTGAGAGCACGGGGCTGGGTGCCTCCGCTGTCAATCTCAATGCTTCTTCCTCAAACTGATGGAAAGAGGAAGTTTAAAGGACACTGGCAGGTAAGGGAAGGGAACTCTGCAAAGAGAGCATCCACACTTCACCCCTCCTGTGTTGTAAGAGCTCTTTGTGCTGCGTTTGGGGTGGAAGCACCACGCAGAGGAAGCTTGCACCTGAGTGTCGTCCCCCCACACTGGGGCTGGGGAAGTCTTGGTGTCCACAAGAGAGGACACAGAACCTCTTCTCTGAGAAGGGCAGAGGGAAAACCCCCCAGGTGCAGTCACAAAGTGGATGAGAACCCAGGAACTACCACACATCCTTTCAGCGACACGCTGAATTCAGGGGCTTGAGTGTAAGTACTAATTACTTAGTGGCTCTTGTCATCTCATTGAGTCACAAGTTAGTGAAATTTAGGCTTGGTACAAAAGATAAGATTTTATTTGTTTGTTTACAAAAAAATCAACTTCAAGTGGGAATACAATGAAAGCTTTTTTCTTTTTTTTTATACAATGAAGGTGGGGGTTTTTTCTCCAATAGAAAAGATAAATGCTGTTTGTTCATTATTGCTGAGGTATTCTGCTAATCCATTCCAACACCATTTCTACATTATTCTGGTCACATCCCTGAAGCCAGTGCTGGGACCACAGCAGCCTGACTTGTCACAGAATGGTAGGGGTTTGAAGGGACCTCTGGAGATGCTCTGGTGCCACCCCCCTGCTCCATCCAGCAGGGTCACCCAGAGCAGGGGGCCCAGCA
>JANHGN010011309.1:0-38238 GCA_024605025.1 Megaceryle maxima
GTATTATATTATATTATATTATATTATATTATATATAACATTTCAATTAAAGCATATCTTTGTTTTCTTTTCCTCAAGGACATCTGGTGAACTTTTTTACTGGAGTCTTCAATTAGCTCCTTTCTGCCTTCAGGGTACTACTTCTCTCTAGCCTTTAACTGTTAGAACTTAAACAATAATATGATTAATATTAAATATACAGCCTTCTAACTAAGCCTGAAACTATTTTATGTCTCTTAGCATTATGTAAAGATGAAATATGAAGCAAGAGGATCATGAAACTGGAAGTGAATTTCTTAGACCAAACAAAACTCGTCCATATCTATTGCTTATTCTGGGGTCACTTCTGGGGCTTCCACAGATAAGTAAAATCAGGGATGAAGCAGTGTGAAGCTACAGAAATAATTCCCAAGGTCTGTAATACAAAAAACCTGCATTTTTTTTCAGGAGGAATGCAAGCACCCCACAGAATTCAGTAGCAAAACCAACACATTCCATCTACACTTATTTTCTAGGGTTTTCTAAAATGGTATATAAAGCAATTATGTTCCTCACGAGTGAAAATAGGCCAGTAACATCTGAATTCTGACACAGATACAATTTCACTGAACACCATCAGAACCATACCTACACTGCAGACAAGTGAACAGCTTTCTGCTTTTTAAAGATTTTTTTGTCTAGACACTAAAAAAAAAATTAGTTTTACATTCCTCATTACTTAGTCTGTAACGAACTTGCCCTTGGATAGGAAATATTAATGATAAATATGAAGGCCAAAAGGGGTCATGATACATTTCAATGTTGCAAGAGGACCCGAACTTGTAAGCAATGCTTGCAGAACTGGATTGTGTTTGTTCATTCATTGTTAAATGTGGTATTTTATTAAAATGAAAGATAAATGTAGTAAATCATAGACAGTCCTCACTTCTATGAAATACTCAAAAATTAACTCACCTGTTTCTGTAATCATGATGTTGTCATTGTGCCTGTCTCCTATTCCAAGAACAAATGTTGCCACACAGTATCCAGCACAAGAATAAACAAATCTTTCCACAGCTGCCTGAAACTAAAAATAAATTTTAGAGATGTTAAATGTTTCAATGGTAAAAACTAAATTCAGTCATTCTCAAAATCACATGCCTTTCTGTTGACATGTATCTATCAGCAGTTAAACAGTCATAAAATCCACTTTTGCACAGCAGAGATTAAGATCGCAGCCGTGTGTTGTACTTACTGTACTGTGTGAGCAGGCTTTGTCCCTTAGCACAAATCAAATAAGCATATAGTTGTCCAAGCTTTCTGAGAAAAAGAGATGTCAGAAGACTCTAGTAGGTCAGTGGACCTACCTAAGCAAGAGTTGTGAGTACCCAAACCCGTATTTAAATCCTCTAAAACTACACAGCCTTTCAGCATTCTTAGATGTACTTTCAATATGCTCCTCATGCATCTCTTCTAAATACCACAGATAAAGGAGTAATTTCTAAAGCATCTTGTTTCTCTGAAGCTCAGCTGCCAGCTGGATGCTAAAAGCCCTTTCACAGACACCCGCGGCTGCGTACAGGGAAAATGAATGGATTTTTCAAACTCACTAAGTAACACAAACACAACCGTATGGGCTCTGTGCTCCTAGACTAGTAGGGTGCATTTGAAAATTCTACTTAAAAAAAATCAAAGAATTCACCTTCTCTTCAATCATGCATCTTTCCTTGAGCCACTGGTTTAGTATTTCATCCTTAAATGCACCAGTATTGCCAACTGTACTCTGCTGAATTTTGGCAATTGTTGTAGCATCTTTTACAATTTCGATCATTCCTAGAGAAAACAAGGAAGAAGCTAGAAGAAGTTATTGTATATATATATCAAAGCATATTAAAAATATGCACAATTAAATACGAAACTGTGTTTTCAAATCAACTGCAGAACTTCAGAGCTTGTGAGCAGAAATTTATTTTACAAGCAACAGTGGTTCGTGTTCATTCCCAGCCGAAACCAGCCAGAGCTCATAACTAGCCTGGCATCCTAAACTCCCCCATGAGAATGTAAAATCTTTTAAAATGGAAAGAATTGCATGATGAGTGGGGACATTCTGCCTAAGGCTTTTCTGAAGGAGAGGGAAATCCTCTTTCCTGATGCCCTGCAGAAGCCCAGGTACCATTCACATTCCCACCAGCCTCTCTCCAGCTTCACAAATTTGAGGGACTAAAAAGAAGCTGCAGGGTTGCAGCAGCTTAGGGATGCAAGTGTTGCCAGAGCTGTGGCAAAGGAATGAAACTGCTGTTCATGACATAAATCCAATTTAAGCTTAAGTGTGCATATGCACAGAAAGGTTTGGAAATACCAGTACACAGTGAGGTATAGCAGTGGGATTGCTGGTGGGAAGCTCTGGCTGTTGCAGCCTAGAGGTCTGCCCCTAAACTGAACAGATCCTTGCAAAGGCAAATCAGCACAACACAGCGATACAGTGAAGAAACAAAGCCTTGTGCTGTTCACACTAAAATGGCATTCAATGAAAGGGAACCTAGAGAGAAAAGCAGAAACAGAGCCCACAACACAACTCTGCACGGTAACCAAGACCAGCAAACGCAGCCTGTCCTCATACTGAGCACGCCTGTATGGGGGAAGGTCAGGTGTTAACTGAACTTATTTGGTAACTGGAAATACTGTATCTTCCTCTGGTTCAAGTTCAACAGTGTCTTCTAAGTAAAAGCCTAGCTTCATCTCCAGCTCCAAGATAAGCAAGCAAACAAAAATATCCCTTTCTCCCCAAAGTGCTTCAAAGAAGTTTCTGACTCGGTTTCAGTTTGACTCTCCCTCCAAAATGGATTAATTTCTATCTATTCACAGTCCCACCCTTTTGCAGTTACTGAATTATGTGCAAATATTTCAGTAACAGAGTAACAATACAGTAATATCTTCCTGCCTCTGCCTTTCACACATGGCTGAATTCATGGCTTAATACCTGAAGGTACTACTTCTGTCTTAACAACGGCCTGGGTTTGTCTGTAATAAAACTATTGTGGAAATAGGACCTCCAAAACCTACTGCCAACATCACTAAATTAAAATGCTCTGCATTTTTGTCTGTGCTTTTCAAGCTGTTGTTTTCCTCCTGGAATTGAGCTCCAGATCACATTCCAGCTGTTGAAAAGGCTTCCCCTGCCTGTGCTCACAAATCTCCCTCTACTGGCCAACACCTCCTTGATTCCAAGAGAGCAAGAAACATCTTCTGCCCTTCCCTGCCCCCCTTGAATTTAAACCTTCTCACAGCACAGCTATATTGATTAGCAGTGGAAAAAGTCTGTTAATAAACTATTTTATATTTTATATTAATTATTATATTATTATTACTTGGCAAAAAAAATCTTTATTTTTAGGAGTGAAGAAAAAAAAAAAGGAGAAAATATATGCAGATGCAGTTGGGAGCCAAATTTACTGAGGGAGGTGAATTAAAATCTGACTCAATAGCTTCTTCTCTTTCCTTCTTTTCAAACCTTTCTTCACTTCAGTTCCCAAAATGTGGTTTGTGGAGAAATATTAAAGAAAATTTAGCTTTTTTTCACTTAAAAGTTTGTTCATAATTAATATGAACCTGAGATAATCTGAGAGAAAACAATCTGGTTTTGTTTAAAAAAAAATTAAGACTTTCTATAAGGCAGAATATTGAGAGTAAACTCACCAACTGTGCTCCAATCACATAGGTATGATTTGGTTAGTGTGTGCAAATCCCATTCAAACCAAGAGATAATCAAATTTTTTAGATATTTCCATCTGGAAAGAGACAGGAACAATATACCTTTCATAGTTTTCACCCTTGTATTAGCTTTTATTTTCATTAACCTACTTATTTAGCCATTTCAGATGCCGGCAGTGGAATTTTTGAAATGATGTGAATACTTTAGCTCTATGAAAATGCCCTCTATATTAATAGACTTGAGCACTCATCACCCACTTAAAAAGTATAAAATTGTCCAGTGTTTAGTAATGAATCATTTGTACTTTTAGTAAAGTTCCTGTCAGGTTACAATCCACGTTTGTACAACACTATATATTTATCGGTCTTGATTTCCATACATTCAGATCAGATTGTTGAGGGTTTATTCTGATGTGGAAGTCCTGGCAGTGCTGGTTATATTTATCAACTGTATTAGTAATGTAGGAGACCCACTAGAATCAGTAGGCTCATTGGTTCATATTAGAAGAACAGTAAGATATATGTAGGGCTTTCTTGCTTGGTTTTGCAAAGCAAGGGTCTCTGCCTTGTGCAAGTTAAAGAATGAAAGGAATCACAATCTGAGAAGGCATGGTCTTAGTGGAATAAAAGTGTAGTAGTAATGCACTATTTCTCTAGATTGGAATTTTTGCTAGACTGGAAGTTTTGCTGGAAATTCTGTGATTTCTTTAGTATCCTTGGGCAACCACGCTCTGCACTCTTGTTTTATATAATCCTGACCTTCAGTTCTTCTTAATTTCTTACAAGAAGGTTAATTGTAAGAAGCAGACAGAAAGACTTAACAGTTTATTGGCTTTGTGGGCAGTAGGAGCTCACAAAAAGCCTGGCAAGAGTATTTCGGACAGTTGTGTGAGAAACTACATCATGCACATTCTGGAATATACCATGGAAGTTCAACCACTTTGAGAATTACAAAGTATTTTACTTGTGTTGACTGAGTTATTCCATTTCATACTAAATTCTCCCTAAGGCATTCCAGTTCTACCCCTGCCTTTGTGCTCTGAAATGTTGTCTTACGTGTATGCACCCTTAAAGAGGTGAACAAACACTGGCTTGTGAGAAGGATTTCTAATGTGTATCTCTCTGAGGAGAAGAGGAAGAAGTATAATTAAAGAGTTAAATTCAGTGCTATGTAAAGTTAACATGGAGAAGAGAGGAACATGTAGATGGTTCTATTGCTTCTCTCAAAATTATTATTTTTGTCTCAGAAATCTGATTTCATGTTGAAATGATGAAGACATTGCCTTATATTAGACAACAGCACTGTAACAGTATGCTGTGAGTTAAGGCAAATGGATTGAATTAATCAAGCTACATGTGCTCAGACTCAGAAGTGCATATCTTCTGACATATGTTTATATCTTCTCTTAGAATATTCATTGTGTTTCCTTAGTTTTCCCTTATCACAACTTGTTTTAACATAGCTAACAATTTCTTTTGTGTATTATCTCTAACATCTTGTTCTGATTGTGAAGAGACAGTCGTGCCCTGTGCCGAACATGTGCTGAGTGACTGCTGCTGCCTAATGCAGTTACAAGGTGCAGTAACAGCTCGATGTTTGGCAGGAACTAAAAAGTGTGCTGGAGGAATTTGCTTCCCAGCCTGAAGAAATTCTCTATGACTATTTTGATCTTGCATGAGACTTGTAAAATACTGAAGTCACGTCAAGTTCTGAAGCGATTATAATTTGCTCCTGACTTTTGATATTTTTGATTTTGGGGACAGCATCGTTCCAAGCAAAAGATAGCTTGAACAATTCAATTTTTTCAGTGGATACATTCCAAGTGTACCATTTTCTCACTCTCTCCCTTCTTGCTGGAATCTGCAATGGATAGATTTACTGCAGATTTAAAACCTGTCAACACCAAAATGTGTGACACCAGCTCTCAATGCATGTGAAAGAGCTAAGCTGAGGGACATGAAGGGGAAGAAGATAGAAGTTCTTCAGAATACATCTTGTGCAGTACAGAAAACTTTTCTATAAACTCCATTTTGAAGTTGAGCAACTCTTATCAGCCTGCAGTTATCAGGGAGTTAGAAAACAGTAGGACAGGAGTTTGGACTTCTTGACTCTCCCTTGTACTAGAATGTCAGAGGAATGTCTATGCTTACACTGCAGAGAGTTTTATGAGCTGATTAAATCACAAACATGAAAGTTATTAAAAATATGTGTAGCTCCCAACTTCGAGCTAAGGAAGTCCATGTTTTGACAATTCCCACTGTCGTTAGAGAGCAACCTCACCCAGCAGCCTGTCTGAATCCAATTAGCTGCAACTGAACCAGGAAGTGCAGCTGTGCATACACTTGGAATTCCCTTTGCAGCTGGCCAGATCCGTATGCACTTGCCCGAGTCATGAAGCAGCTCTACTCTGCTGCTCCAGCCCTGCTGTTGTGCACTCTCACTGTGCTGTTCAGAATCTCTCTCTCAGTGGACCATGTACCGATGCTGCTTTGGTCAACTCAGAGGTAAGAAATCTAATAAAAGAGAATCTTTACTTAGGCTATTGTTCTCTCTGTCTGTGTCTGTGTGTAGAATACATTGTAGGTCATGAGTTGTGGTAAATAACTTCTGGGCAATAAAATTACCACAAAAATAAACTTTCTTCTCAGCAATCAAACAACATAGCAGATGAATTTACCTGGTTTTATTTATAATTTTACAGTCCCAAACTGGGCAGTAAGAGGTAAATAAAATCTGTATTTTTCAGATCTGAAGTAGGTATGCTTTATTCACCTTTAAGGCAATCTTGAACTCTACTGTTTGAGATGTTGTGACTTAAAGGCACAATATAAGGCAGTCTCACCAAAAAAAAGAGCTCACCAAAAACTGTGTGGGCAACTTTAATTCTTTCATGTCCTGAATCCTGATTTTTCACTATAATGTTCTTTTTAATGAAGGTTTTTAAAATAGAATACACTGTTGTATGTACAGACAGCAGTTGTTAGAAACAACTGCAGTCTTCACAGGTCCAAAGAGACACGTGAAATTCAGGGGTTTGCATATACTTACAAGACTTTGAACCTGCCTTGAAAGAGCCAGATATGGACCTCTTTTTTTTTTTTTTTTTCCAGTTAGGAATTTTATTCGTGCAGACTTTAAGGATTTTATACACAAGTACTTGGGATTTTCAGAAATATGGCAGCTTGGACAATGCCTTAGCTTCAGGTGGTGTACTGGATACATAAAGTTGTCAGAGGACTATGTACCACTTATTCGCAAGGGTCTCTCTGCAGGGCATGCACATTGGTTTTGTCTAGGAAGTACTGCCCCAAAATATAGTAAACCAATGTCAGAATTTTGTAAGAAAAGACTCCTGAGGGGCTTGTGGGATCACAGGACAGATTGGAAGGGCTAAAGGCAAACTGCTGTTCTGGGTGGTAAGGCAAAACAGATCTACTGTACTCTATGTTTGCCTGAAGAGTGCTTTGGCCTGAGTAAATGACTTGACTCTCTCCTCCTAACTCCTTAAATCCTCCATATTGTTAATGTGGTTCATCTAATTTGGAAATCTTCTTGGGGAGAGTTCATCTCATGCCCTCTGCAAGTACATCTGTACTGTACCTATTTCAACAGGCCTGATCTCAGCTGGGTATCTATTGGTTTCTCTAATACAAATAATCCGTAACTCCAACACTATTTGAAGTTTGTCACAATCCAGCAGGGTGACTTCATAAGCATAAAAAGCTTTCCTATACCACAAATAGACTTGGTGCAGATTAACCCTCACTTTTGGTGTAAGGATGAGCAGAAGGGTCTGCAGTGATGGGGCATCCTGCTGGGTCCCTTTGCTGGCATGACCAAGCTGTGTGTGTCTGGGCAGTGGGACTTTTGCCTCCAAACTCCTTTAGTCATTAACTTTTGTCAGGTCTGAATTCATGAGGTTTGATCCTTTTGTATCTTTATCGCTTTGTTAATTCCCAGAGCATTGCTTGTAATTTACTCTTCTGTAAACTGAAGAAGGAACCAAAGCAATGACTTCTTGGGAGGTAATTAGCCAGCTTTGCCATATATCTGCCTATCTCTTAAGCATTTCCAGAAACAACCTCCGGTCCTTGAGGAGCCACAGCATATAGAATTCTGCAAATTTTGATAAAGTCTGATTCAGTAATTGACTTTTTTTTTTTCTTCCCCTGAAGGAAATAAATGGATGGCTCAACATCAAGGTTTGGGTTTTTTATTCAAAATATTTAATCAATGCACCTCTATATAATACAGGCATGTATGTGTATGATTACTAAACCCCTATATGTAAAAGCAAAGTAAATGTTGGAAAGTGTTCTTAAGATAAAGGTGATCCTAAGTGTCTAAGAAAAGACCAATGTTTCCTTTGTCCTACATCTTAGCCTATACAAACAACACACCTGTTGTCAATATAAGCAAAATCTTATCAGTTAATCCCAGATGGTCATAAAAGCAAACTTTCCACCAAAATGCAATTAGCAACTTGGTCTAGTGCAGATTGTTCAGGTTTATACAAATCCAGAGCAAGAAAATCATGATACTGGACTGTTTAAACCAGTTTCATGTTTCCATGCATAGAACATTTTCTGTAAGAAGTGTTCCTCCTACCATGACCTTTGCATTTTTTGAAAGGTGAAGGTCAGAAATTAGTTCTGGTGAAAATCAGTGAAGCAACTGGAAAGAACATTTATGTTCTTTTATAAAATAAAGAAACAGTAGCAACAACTTTTGGTAGGTAACGACTTTGTGCTTTAGATCTTGTTACTTTGCAGTAATGCGAGGTTTTCAGAGTGTGATTTACAGGCTTATGAAATCTGGAAACTGCTGTGAAGAATTTTAGGAAGGGTAACTAAAGAAATACAGCAATTATCAATGGAGTTCCATTCATTTTGTGTAAACATCCCACCAGTTTAAAAGTTCAGCTGATCAACACAAGATGAGTTTCATTGTTCTATTCCATCATCCTCTGCCAGGATATCAAATAGATGAAGGATAATACAGTTTGCTCTTCTTTAGAACTAGCCAGTGTTTGTAAAACCATATCTCAGAACATCTATATTAGAAGAATTTAACATTTTAAAGGCTCTCTTTTATGCACTATTATTGTACTGTAATCATGCAGGAAAAATGTTTAGATGTCAGATACAGATGAAACCTGCAAGTGACAACCACGTGTAATGTGCAAAGTGTAAGGGAAACATGACGTAAATCCTTACAGGGACATTAGCAAATCAAATGCGTCTTTCCTCTAGAAAGAATAATACATATTTCTACTTAGAGAAAAAAAATAAGCATTTTCTGCCAAAGAACAATCTTTCTCCAGTGAACTCGGGAGAAAGATGAAGTAGGAATAACTCAGTAAATCACAGTGTCTTACTTTTCGCAAAGAAACACAAATGTATCAGTGAACATTCTTCAAATAACCTTGGCCTGGAAAAAAATGAACTTTTTCTTAAACTAGCCTTTAAACTAATATCCTCTGGTTGCTTTGCAAAACAGAAGATATAGAGAGGTTCCTTTTGCATACGATACACAGCAGAAACATGATTTATCCATTTGCAACCAATATTAAAAAAAAAATTTCTTTCCTTCCATAGATTAGAGAGGGAGCTTGAGGAAATAACTTTCTCAAAATTAGCTTTTGTGATTACCCCCTCATGTGTTTGTTTTAGGAATGGTTTTTGCCTACAGTCACTGAAAATATATTGCTATTTTCAATTATACTATGTTTATATTGGGAAATAAATCCTTTTCTGGCAAATATATATTATGACTTTGAGAAAGTGTTAATGCCAAATATTACATTTGCAGTGTTTCCTAAAGCTGCAAGGAATTTGCTGAAAAATCTGCTGGAAAAAGGCAGAACATAGAAAGGATACAATAACACAGAAAAATGTTTTAGCTGTAACTTTATTAGACATCTATGGAGATACTCTGTGCTAGCATGCATGCCAGTTTACTTCTGTTGTGCAGGAGAAAATACTATTTCTTATATAGTAATCACAAGGTGACTGAAAGACACAGCCAACAAGAATAACTTGTAGGAAAGAGTTCAGAAGCCAGCTACAAAGCAAATATGTGAGCTTACAAGTTAGAGTGATAGAAGTCCTGTTATCTTACTATCTGCCCTTCTGGTGGATCCAGATGCAAGGAATCTTGAATCTTTGTTTTCATTAAAAATAAGTGCTCAAATTCCAGTTCTACCTAGAAAGAACACTGTCAGAAAAGAATCTGGATGCTTAAAATTGTTGTCATGCCAGAGTAGTTAGGGACAAGAAGGAAGCAAAATATCAAGCAAAGCTTTGTTTTCTCTCTCTTTTTAGTGATGTGGCTACTGGAGGAAAGTAAGAGCAGCTGAGTTTTAAGTTTCCTCCGTTTTAGCCAGCAGGAAAGCACATACATTATCAGAGATGCTCATCACTGTGAGCCCCTATGGCTGAGGACCTCAGGATGGTTCTGTCATGGGGAGGTTAAGTTTGATGTGCTTGGTGTGCAGAGGACTTCACAAGGCTGTGTATCTTTGAACATAAAATTTTGTGTGAGCAATCAATAGTAGCAATCAATATGCATGTTGGCCTACTGCCTGTTTCATCCTATGCCATCCTTTACTGATCTCAGCTGACCGCTTGAGGTGAAAAATTCAAAGGGATGGCCCAGTTCATTGCATTCAGTAAAGCACACACACCATCAGTGTATCCACAATGCACTGTCTGTGGCAGTCACATACACTGTTTCACTCTGGAGGTCACAGTAAACCAGCTTATAAAACATACTGACATTTCCCATCTGAACCATGGTGAGAATATTGTTGCACCCAGCTGACAGTAACAGCCCATTCAATGAAGGGCATAGCTTAGGCTACTGCCATGCATAGTGCTTAGCAAAGTAAAAGAACTAAAATAAATGCATTTATAATATGATCAATATAAGTATTATGCAAACACCACATTATAATACAATGATTAACTAACTGATGTAAATTTATTTTTCTAACGACAATGTTGGAGTTACTAAAGTTTATGTCTTGGAAGCTGAAAGATCTCACAAAAGGTGCTTTTCAAGGTTAGATAGCTAGCAAAAGTTCCTTCAAGGAACAGGGAATACCTTAGAAGCAAGTATACTTTAAAATAGGATCATTAAACTTCTGAAGTCTTGAGTTCACAACAAAAGCTTTTGCCATAGTGCTGCTGCAAATAACTTCTTGTTTCATTTCATGTACATTCTGTTACCTTTTATTCTTAATTGAAAGTCCCAAATGCTCTCAAAATCTTAGAGTTTTTCTAATATTAGGTATGAAATATATTTATTTAGTTAGTATTTCAAAGAAATATACCAAGATATTCACTATAATTTTCTTTCACACAAGTCATTTTTTTTACAACTCTTAATTTAATATATCTTCTTTTCCTTTAATATCATTAGTATCTTCTTGTGGCCATGCAATTCATAAAGTGAGTATGAAACTGAGTTTCTGAACAGTCATTCACAACCTCTGGGAGATTATGTGTTTTCAAATATCTTTTTTTTTTTTTTTAAAGATTGTGATGTTTGACTGTATCCATATCCATAAATAGAAGTTAATGTGGATTTCAAGAACAAATTAACAAAGAAGTGAAGATGCTGAGTAAACCTAGGAAAAGATCAAATTGTAATTTCAATCACGTGGAAAAAAAAAAATGCCTTCCTGCATAGCAAGGTAAAAAAAAAAAAGCTTGAAAAGCAATAGGCAGAAGATCTATTAGAATTTAATTTTAACATCTGCAACACATTGCCCTGAAAGAGTCTCCCAAACTATAGTTTGCTCTAACACTAAACACCAAAATCTGAAGGGAGGTAGGTGTCTAGTACTGCAGGGCTGCACTGTTTTTATCTTTGCCATGGATGCAATTAGAGGTTTTTTGATTCGCTCTCGGCAGTCTTCGTTGGAATTACTGGGAAGTCCTGAGGTGAAATATAGATTTTCCTGATCCAAGAAACAACACTCAACCCCCTCTATGTGTTCATTACCCCCATTCTGCCTGCACCTTAAGAGACTTCAAAGATTGTTCTAAGCCATAAAATCTTGCTGTGCAAGGGTCATTTTCAAATTGCTTTTGGGTTAGAAAGTTTAATCAGCATTTCAAACACCAAATTGCAATCATAGAATAGCTGATACTACAGCACTCTGCAATTCTCTACATTGTATTCTTTGTAATTAGAACCTATTATGGGGGCTGGAATACCTGATTTCTCAGGCTTTAGCAATAGATGCATATTTGGGGAAGATGGGAGGTTATACTTCAAGCTCTAGGTTTTCTACAGAGTGACAACTTTATCTTCATCAAAACATCTATGACTAAAATTTTCATAATGAATTTCATCCCTGTACACCCATGTTGCATACTGTCAAAATCCCAATCAGGTATTGAAACAATAATGCCACCTCTTGTTTTGACTATAACTGTCTTTTGTAGCCACAGAACTAAATGAGTTATTTCTCTGTCCAGATGGATTGGCAAAAGAGTCGTAAGCTTTTCTTGATGTCTTGAGCCATTCTGTTCAGAAGAGCTCCTGCCTCTGGAAAGGTGGCTTTTTGGAGCTGCTTTTGCATAATGGTTCCTTCATCATGAAAACCTGAAGAGAGAATACATTGTTTACAATAACATCGAAAAGGCACTTTTACTTAACAAGTTTTTGGAAGCATATTATATACTCCTCCCTGGCCACCAAAATGTCAGACAGTGCTGGGAAGTGTTTCTGGGAGCTGGGATTCCCTCTGGGAATTATTTTCCATTTCTTTGTAGATCACAGTGGAATTCAGACACTGCTTTGCACGAAGGACATGTTATCTCATCACAGGAGCTGACTGAACTCTTGCAACCTGTTTTTACCCAGAATTCCAGAAACCTCATCCTGTTCCTGCAAGATACAGTATGTAACATTAATTCCTTTTTCTCACCAGTGCTGACTACAAGTCTGTACCTAAATGAGATGGCATAGCTCCTTCTCACCAATCTACTCTCTTTGTTTTTCAGCTTAGTATAGATGATTTCACATACCTCAGTGAATCCTACGGTAACAAGAATCCATTTCAAAATATTCAGGCAAGCATTTTTCTCTTCTTTTTCTTTATACGCAGTATTTAAAATTAAAAACAAAAGAGAAAAGATGTAAGAAAGATTCAAACACACAATAACTGGGTAAATAAACCTGAATTGCAACAGTTTTCCTATTTAAATTATTTATTGAGATTATTCCAGTTCAAGCAAATGGGTTAAAGGAAATCAACTGAGTTTGCAGAAGTCTGTTTGTAACTGTCTTATTTCTCATGATCAAGTTTTCAGAATTCATCCTAACTGACAAATTGTTTCTAAACATGTTGCACTTTAGTATTAAAAAAAAAAAATAAAAAAAAAAATAAAAAAAAGAGCATCCATTGGAAGAAAAGAAGTTATAGGAATAATTTACTTGTTCCCAATTTTCAGAATTGAAAACAAATACTGTTTTCATAGAAATTGAAACTCATGCAGGGCGATAACTTTTCATATTTGAATGTAGTTGATATATGACTAGACACTGGATTGCTTTAATCTTCATGAAAAAAAGTCCTCCTACTTGAGTAATTTGAAATAGATTCCAGGCACAGAATCAAAGTTGGAGTCCTCCTGAGCCAGTAAGCAGCTTCAGCTTCTGTCCTCATTGAGGAGGTTTACAGATTTTGTACATGGCACCTATGGTTGTACTTACACAACAGTTTATTGAGCTGCCCTTAGACAAAGGAAGTGTTCACACATGGAAGTCATAAAGGCATTCCTGCATGCAGTGCAAGATGAACAGAGCTATCAGTAATGTAAATGGTATCAGAGGAAGTGCAAATTCCTAAGCACCACACATCAAACTGTATGTGTTATTAAATACATAAATATTCTCATATTACCTGTCTTTATATCTATACTGCCTAAGAACCTCACATCTTCCTTGTATCACTGATACTGGAGATCTTAATCTCTTTGCCATATAACAACATTTCGACACTGATGCTGAAACAGAAACATCTATTCAGTATGTACATGGGTTTTTGAGGAATGAACAGGAGTAATATTTATTTGTAGTGAAGGGATAAATGTTTGTGTCCACAGGCAGAGGTACTGGTACTTCTCTGGTATGCCTTATCTTCTCTGGGACTGAAATCTGTGTCAGGCTGTGTCTGGAGCAAATTTTCTTGCTGCTTAATTGCAAAACTGGTTTCATTTCAGAAGGTGTATGAAACGTAAATATGGTATTGCAAGCCCCTAATGATGTGGTGATGATCTTCTTTAAGTAGGCCCTGGATGTTTAAGAGGACGCGCATTAAAGTATTTAAAACTTTCCTCGTTTGTCTTGGAATCAGGACTCTATCAGCACTGTAGGTAGAGGTTATTTAAAACTCAGGTAGTACACTGAGTGGGTCAGGGACCTATCAAGGGCTAGTGAGGAGGTCCTCAGCTGAACAAAGCATCACGTTTAAGTAAATCTTTGGTCTGTATCTGACACAGCAAAGTTTTAAACCCAGGTTTTCAACAAGCTGAATAAATGTCAGTAACAATTTGTTTACTCTCTGACTTTGCCTCTGTTCCCTTTCTGTCTTGGACCTGAGAAACTTTTTTCATTACAGCTTCTTAAAAAAGTTTATTTTCACAAATTACTCACCTTATTCCAGCATTTCCTAGATTTGTTCTGTTGGATTTGGCAATCCTGATACTTTTCTAGCATAGTTTTATGGGGGTGGGGTGCTGTAACTTGAGTGAAAAAAATGACATGTACATATTTCTTTTTCACCTAGGTGCCCATATGGAGAAATTTAGTCAACATCTGCTGTATAGACTTGTAGTTTTTAGGGACAGAAAGGATCTTTATAATCACCTGGTTTCATTTTGAATGTCACAGGTACTACAAAAATTGCTCAGCTGCTATTGTGTAGTTGCACTCCGTTTGAGCTACTTGGGAAATAAATCCATTCTTAGTCATGGTATGAAGGACTGTCATAATATTCACAGAACACAGGACAAAGTGAAGGTCAGGTCTGAATTCTCACTGGGGAAAATAGAATATCCATGTTGTGTAATCACAAATTTTTATACCTTCACAATTTGTATTATACAAGACATTCATTAAACTATAATAGATATTGCATATAACTTGAGTATCCTCCTTTTGAACTTCAGAAATGCAAATTTATTCACAAACCTAAACTTGAGATCTCATTTAGAATGTATATGTGCATGTAGCAGCATGTGTACTACAAGAAGGAAGTGTTATTTGTAAAAGAGTGGCTTGTAAACCATGGAGCCATCTGTAGATAATAGATTTGTTCAGCTACATTAACAGCTGTTTTGAGCTTTTGGGATCAATGGGTTTGTATGCAATTAAAGAATTCTATCTCCTGTTAATACAAAAGGAATCTTATAGGCAGATCATTTATCTTAAACATGCAAAGAACTTTTTAATTAAATAATAAAATACAAAGATTAGCACTTGGGGAACTTCTTTGTCAAGAAGTCACCTACCCTACAAACTATTTTTCTTTAATATTATCTTTGGCTTTCCCCAGACACTGCTCAGCTCCTTAGAGTTGCAGTGTATATTAACATACTCTAATTAGTGGCCAACAGTGCAGTTGCAGAATTATTATTGTAAGTCATTGCCATTCGTGGTTCTGTATCTCCATTTTATCCTCGCTTGGTGGTCATAGACTGAGGAGCACTATTTAGTCGTGTGATACAGAGGTCCTACTATACTTCTGATTGGTTTTGTTTCCTTTTTTTAATCTCTTTTAGTTGTTTTGTTTTGTTGTGATTTATTTGTTTGCTTGGTTTTGTTGGGTTTTTGTGTGCATGGTGTTGGGGTTTTTTTGCAGAAATGAATAAAGTTTTTTTAAAATAGGGGACATGGAGAACTGCATAAGCATCGAGACATAATTTCATCATTTTATTCAGTGACATGATGATATTTTGTTCTCTAGCCTCTTATAAAAAACCTACTAGTATTTGATTTTTCTATTCTGATCACTATCAGCTACTGAATTGCCATTTTCAAGAAGCTGTTGTGTCTCAAGGTTTCATTACTGAAAAGCAACACTCAGTTCTGAGTCTATTATCTATTATTCTGTACATAAAATTAGTGTTTGTTTTTTTTTTTTTTCACCCTGTGCTCTGCCCAAATCAATTAATATTGAATCTCACCAGTTACTTTGTTGCCCAAGAGGCTGTACCAGAAATTACTTCTGCAATTCATCAGTCAGCCTTTGTCTTTACTATCTTGAATAATTCAGCATTATCAGAATATTTGATTAGCTAAATATTAGGCCCTTTTTACTACTTAATTTATGAATGTATAGAACAGAAAAGACCCTAGTGCAGTAACAGATACTTTTTTCTACCTCTTGCTGTCTATCTTTTTACTTTCTCTTTACCTATCCTTTACATACCTCCATGTGAAGACTGCCTCTCTCATGCTAAAGCAGCTTAATTTCTTTAGGAGTCTTTGCTTCAAGACTCTGCCGAGTGCCTTTTGTGGATCCAAGTACACTGTATCAGCTAGAGCTCCCTGGTGTATATGCCTATTGACTCCTTCAAAGATTTTCAGCAGAACTGTGAGGCACAACTTCCTTTTGCAAAAACCATGCCAGCTTTTTCCCAGTATAATCCTTCCTTGTTGTTATATTCTGTATTTCATTCCTTGGAATAGTTCCTCCCATTCTTGGACTTCAGGTCTACTTCTCTATAGTTCCTTGGGTATGTTTGTGACTCTTGATAAAATGCCTGGTGGTATGTTTCTCACTGTCCAGTACAGCACAGCAGTAAGGAGGTTTGTCCAACAATACTTCCTGTAGCTGCAACATATTTTATCAGCTGAAGTACATTAGATCCTTTTTCATTAAAATCATAATACATAGCTTTATGCATACATTTGGAGAACACAGGTACAGTGTGAAACACAGTTTGTGAACACAGGTACTGTAAGATTAACAGTAATTGGAAAGCTAAAATGCAACAATGATAATTTTCACAATTATCACTGTGTAGAAACAGATGTGCTTCTAAATCTGTTTGAATAGGTTTTATTTAGATAACTTATTGACCAATGCTATAGCAAATAAATACAGTAGTTTAATATATTAAATTACATGCAAGTAAAAGATGAAGATGTAAAAGATATTTTACATTGAAGAGTCTACCTAGTTTAGGTGTAGGTAGATATTTCCAGAACCAACATAGGAGCTTTTTTTCCAATTAATTGTTTTATTATAGGACTATCAGCCAAACATTGGCTTTGATACCAAACATAATCTAGTTCAGAACAATGTGTACACCTACACCATCTTTTATAGATGGATGCATGAGTCTTTAACAAAGATATTAACAATAGGTTTTTAATGATAGACCTAAATTTACTCCAGTCCAGCTTCAAATTGCTTAGATGTAATATCAACCTGGTTAATGTAGCACTGAAACCAGAGCTGGGCATGTAAGTCCAAGCACAGCTTTGTCATAATGCATCTACTTAGCCTTAGGGTGGTTAGAAATGCGGACAGAGTCATCCCACATCTACCTTCAAAAAAACCTGAACAGTGGTGTACGTAATCCAAGAGTGCAGTTTCTTGTAATATTTCACTCAGGGGAGGTGCTTCAGGGGACATTAAAGAAGATAAATATGATCAGAATAAGCTGCCCACAGACAAGTTATAGATTCTGGTGTTTAATGTAGGAAGTTCTGCTATCAGTCCAATACCTTCATAGGAGGATCTCTTCCCTTTCCCTTTCCCTCTCCTAGCTACTGTGTGGTACCTCTTTGTTTACTCCTTTTTCAGGATGCAAAATTACATGTTTCTCATCACTCCTCCATTTTTCACCCTTTTTTGCAGTTCTCCTGTTTTGAATATGCATGATAGTTAATATCTTAAAATGCATAAAGCAACATAAGGGTATTGTAAAGACAAGTGTGCAGTGGCCAAATGTCAAGAGGGACAAACAAGAGGCACAGGATCAGAATTACTTTCTGAGGCTAATGAGTAGATCTCCAGCTGTGTCTGCCTTCAGATGGAAAACAGTTGATACCAGTGGCTGGAAGCTGAGACAGATGGCAGTGCAGGATTGGTTAGGAGCAGAGGCACAATTCAGATGTTACTCAGTAATGATGCATTTTATATCTTATTCTACAATAAATGAGTAATCTGCTTAATATGTATCCTTGGAAGAAGCTTGTCATTCTGGATGCTGCTAGGGGGTAAAGGATTAAAATAGTGAAAATAAAATAAAATAATTGACTATTGCTCAGAATTTTAGTTCTAAATTCATATATGCAAACAAACCAAAATTAATTGTACCATCCTTTCTTTCCAGGCTGTGATAAAGATGCTACTTAAAGACCTGTAAACCAGATCAGTGCTTTCTGCACTATTTTAAGTTCTGCAGTTATTTTTCTATCAGTCTGGCAAATCAGAAATACTGCATAGTACTCCCTTATGAGCATCTATAGAAATGCACAAATAACTAGCCTTTGCTTAGGAGGAAAAACATCTGAGCAATTAGAAAGAACTAGAGCAGGTCAGAAAAGTGGTAGGCAGTCAGAGAACAGAGAAAAAGGAAAAAGAGTAGGAGGGGAAAAGTGTTAGCAACACCACATCACTTGTATCAGAGGAGGAGAAAGAGTCTGTAACAATTTGAATATCTGAATGTTGGATCAAGTGACAGACTCAATCTAGACCCAAATGTAGAAAATGGGAAAGCAAAGTTAACAAATTGTAAACTATGACTCAATGAAAAAAATATCTTCTAATAGTCACATTAAATTTGGGGTACATTTATTTTGGTTGTTCTCAAGTCTCCATCTTGCATTTTCTTTCCCTGAATAGTTAAAATTATTTTTATTATCAAGGAAAATATTTTGAAAGATTTTTTTTGACTATGCAGGTTGCAAATTTATAGAATAAGAATGCTTTTTTAATTCATTTCACTCAAGTATTTTCATTAGAAACTGAGCTATGCGTATCAGTTCAGTATTACAGATAAAGTGATAAGATACCCTGATGCTTGATTATCTGAACTAGTTCAGCCTGAGCTTTATAATTTGTGTTTTGAGTAGAAAGACAAAAAGTCCATTATATGAAGCTTGTATGCGTGTGTCTGGAGGCTCTGTAGATCCCAAAACATGTATCTTTCTTTAATTAAAAATTACAAATTAGACATTTGTCTGTACCATGTGCTGTACCACCAGGATGTACACAAAGGAAGAATATTTATAACTGTGGATTGAACAGACCTGCTGGAACTTGAGGTGTCTAACGTTGATCCTCCTCACTTCGAAGGGCATGGTCTTACATGGTCACCTAATGAGCTTTGCTTCTGGAAACATCCATTATGTATCAATCCAGTGCATTCTTAGCTTGAGGACTTCTAAATCATCTGTCCCTTCTCTTTCACCACAAGTATAGAAAGGACAGTAAGAATTTGATGTCATTGAGTGTCTTAAGCTTGGCCCAAGAAGGTGCAGGATTAAAAGCAACAGAACCATCCCTTCACTGTCCCTTTCCAGGAGCAGCCTGAAGCCAGCATCAGGCTGGTGAGAACCACACAGTGGTTCCTCACCTTGAACATGAATCTAAGGATACATTAAAAAAAAAAAAAAAAGTTTGTGTTTAATTATTAAGCAAGTAAATAAATAATTCATAAATGTATTACAGGAAAGTCTTCAGTCTTCTCCTTCATCTTTAGTTTTGCCAGCTGTTGACTGTGAGGCTACCAGGTTTCTTCTGAGCTTTCTTCAGGAGTCAGGAGGCTGGAAGATAATAAACATAACTAACCTTGATGTCTCTCAGCTGGAAGGGAATCCATCTAAACCAAACTTACTGGTGGTTCAGCTACAATCACTTTCCAGGTAGGAGCTTGTCATGGACAAAACTGGCCCACATGTGTGCACGATTTTTAAAACTTTTGAAAATGTCACTTGTATGTAGGAGTTTATAAACCAAAGGTTTATAAACCAAAGTGGAAGCTTGAAGGGTTAGCAAGTTATTTTTTTTGCAAGGGTAAATTAATGTTTTTTAAAGTCCCCTGATGAGCTTACCAGGTGTAATAAATGAAATATGTTGAGAAAGTCATTCAGGCATTCCTATTTTGTCTGCCTCATTATATGAGAACAAAGGGACAACTAATAAAACTAAACAGCAACAGACTTTTAGCAGAAAGGCTGAATTATTTTATGCAACACATGATTAACCTGATGAATTAATTGCTAGAAGGCATTCCAGGGGTCAAAAAAACCTGGCAGGATAAATAAGCAAGCAAATAAATATTCAGACAAACCTGAAGCTAATATGAATAAAGAGACTGGTTTTCTTCACTCTGGAAGGAAGAAGAGGGCTATAATTCATCAGGTTTCCAAGCCTATGACAACTGTGATCTAATAGAGGTAGAGAGACACTGTTCCTTCAGTGTATTTAGTGTAGAATGTGTATTTAGAAAATATAAGCCATGGGTATATTGAGTCCCTCTGCTCAGTTTTTCCTGGTATTTCTTCTTCCTAGCCTGTTATTTGGGCATTTGTACACTCTGGTATATGGTGCATGTGTCAATGGGTTCTAAGGAAGTACAATTATAGCTATCACATCACTACACACAGAAAAAACACATACCTCTTTTAAGGAGCTCATGCACAATGTTGGACAAGGGGCCAACACCAAATGAAAAGGAAGCTGTGCAGAAATTGGTCAAAATGTCAGTAGTCTAGCTTCCATGCCGCTAAGGAAGTCTGAGGGGTTTGAGGAATCAGCTAAAGATGTAGTCCTTGTAGAAAAAAAGGGTCATCAGGGGATGGAAGAATGACGGAGGGGCTGACACTGACAGTAAACCCTTTACTAGTCAGTGTCTTTGTACATTTCTGTTTCACATTGTTCTTTCCTAGAAAAGATTTTTAATTTTTATTTTTATTTTTTTTCTGTAGTGGTTTAAATGAGATTTCCACCCTGGAAGCAGTTGCTGAAAATGGTAAGCAATATGGCCAGGATATAACTAACATTTAATCATTTAAGTCTGTGTTTTCACTTGAGCAGATTGTATTCTCTAGTTCCTGGGTCTTGCTGTAACACTACTATTTAAAGGTTTTCTTTCTCCCATCTATAGTACTTACAGGCAGTCAATTATGATAGTGTTGAAGTACTGAGTGTCTGATTCAAAATCCACCAAAATGGATACAGCTCTGTGACCTGAAGTGTAATGATAATTCACCTTGGCTTCAGGCATGGGCCTTTGCTCGTGCTCTGAGAGCCTCCCAGTTAAGCACACCAACCCTTCATCTCCTTGGGGCTCCCACTTCCTCCTTGAATCTCACCTTGCACACCAGCAGCTGGAGGTGTCAGGCTCATCCAGCAGTTCGAAGGTCTTGGTCTCAACAGAGGGTGTGTGAATGAATAGCAAATGTTTTTCTAATCTTTGTAAAACAGTACTGATGCCCTTCACAGCCTTTGATTTTAAAGTCTTTTGTTTTGTGGGTATTAAAAACTACTTGTTAAAGTTGAGTATTTCCAAATAACTTTATAATGAAGTTTTCTTGTTTAGCATCTGGCTGAAAAGATGTGCCATACACCAAAGAAGTACTGAGAGGCATCTGGATTTTTGCAGGGCTTTTGCTTACTACTCTAAATTAGAGATCGAGTTACAAAGTCTGCAAATCACTGTAGTGGTTGTTTCAGGGACATATAGTATAATGGGCTGATAATTAAACTGTGTCCTTAGTGCCTATGACTGTTTCTGCCCAGAGCTGGGAGTGTAAAATCAGAAGCAGATTTGAAAATCAAGGGGAAATACCTTAGTACTGAAATCATCAGTCTGTCCTTTTCCCTTTATTTTTGCACTTCTTCAAAGTGAATGTTGTTTTCATACTCAAATCAGCAGCTGCATTTCCATCTCTGGATTGCAGAGGAGTTGTTTAATTCCCTTTTTTTGTCCCCAGAGCATAAGAGATAGGAAAAGCCTTGGCTTAATGTTGGCCTTGGCTAAACATGACCTTTTTCTTTACGGGACATTTCTTTCATCAGCTATGCAAATTTAAGAATGAGCTTCCCAAACTCTGCCTCAGTCCACTTTGTTCTGGAACAGCAAAGTTAACCAGGGACCTGTGGGATGGTGAAGGAACAGGCTGTACTAACTTGCTGGTCAGTGTCAATTAGCTGTTATCAGGAAAGAGATGAGTTGATCAGGAAAGATATGCCACTTTGTACAGTGAAGTGCAAAATCTGCACTCTAGTATTCTGCATCTCAGCTGTGCTCTAGAGAAGTGGGAGTGTGGGCTCAATCCTCACCTTCAGGTTTATTTGCCAAAGCAGCCACTCAATGCACTGTAGAATAAAAACTGGAAATAACATCAACAGGAAGTTTTAATTCAAATTAAAGTTACTAAGCCACAGTTCTTTAAAATTATCCCACTGAAGGTCTGTGCAGCAGATGGAGGCTGAAAGAGAGTCATTCCAAAAGTAGTAGCTCAGTGTCCCAAACACAGTTTTCCAAGTCATGCAGTCGGGGCTCCAGCAGATCTAAGCATCCAGGTACTCTTTGCAGCACAACCACAGTCATTTGCTAAATATTGCTGTCAGAAGACCCTTCAAGGTCAGAGCTGGTAGCAAGGTCATGCGTTGCTGCTGTTTGTTACAGAGGGACTGCTGCCGGATTGTACCTGAATAAGCAACAAAAAATACTATTTGTCACATACCTGCAACCTGAAAAGAAAATTGTAAACCCATAAATACTGTTTGTTTGGTTTTTTTGTTTTTCAGTATCAATAGTAAACCCATAGAAAAACACTGCAGACTTGTAGCAGGCTGCCTAGAAGTTCACAAAGCCTCAGGTTTCTCAGAGCAACTTCTTTCCTTTCTGCTGTAGTGCATCTTAAAATCTGATGTAATAAAATGTCAGAGAAATCTCTCCTGCTGTTTTACTCACTGCAGACAGGAAGCTCTGTAAGACAGAACAAATGGGCTCACATTCTGCCCAAGGGAAATGTGCTGTTCTGAAATATCTAGAAGCTGGAGTAAGCAGTTTTTAGCACGTTATTAAAATGATGCACATTACAAAATCCAAACTGGAATTCAGAATCCAAATCTGCTTAAGTTTCAAGGGGTTCAAACTTACTGTTTTCTTTATGCTTTTTTTCTTCTTTCTTTCTTTTGCATGAGGTAGAGTTTGACATTATTACTCAGTTTTTACCAGTTTTCCTAAATACTTGTGTGTTCAGAAGGTTTCATTCTGTAATGTCAGTCTTAGGTGCTGGATCCAGCGTACCTCAAAATGAATGGCAAAGCTGCCTATGATTCCATCTGCATAAGATGAGGGTCTTCACTTACTGTCGCATTTATTCCTTTTTCCACTCTGATTCTCAGTGCTTTGCTCTTCCTCTTCTCTCACATTTTACCTCCTCTCATCTTGCTCTTTTCTGTTCTTTCCCACTTGTTGATAGCTATACTTTCTTTTCACTTTTCTCCTTCCAGAACATTTCATTTCGCTTCTTCCAGCCCTTAGATCCATGTGAAAAATCACAGAAAGAAATTAAGATATGTTAGAAATAATAATAGCCCTAATCCTGCAGACAGTGGTGAAATTCAGGTATATGTCTTCAATGAATTAGAAAGGTTTAGTTCTTCCACCAGGGCATAGCTGCAGGCAGTTATGCTAGTTAGAAGATGTTATCCTAGACAAACTGTTTTACATTTATGGATCTATGTAGTGTTTTCTTCATCAATTCTATCTAAAAATTTAAAAAACCAAACTGAAACAAAACAAAAAACCACTTAGTAGAACCACTCTAAAATCACCATCTGGGTATGCCTCTTGTTCCATTAAGGAAAGAACATGGGATGATTAGTGTTCCCATGTAGGTATGCAATTTAGGTGCTCTAAAGTAATGGTAGAAAATCTGGACCCTTTTCTTTGGAGACTTAGCTAATACTTCATAAGCAAGGTAGAGTCTTGATCACAAAGTTCTCTGTCAACTCTGTCATCTTAAGGGTGTTCACAGCAGCTTCTCAGAATGAAGGAATTGCCTCTAGAATCTTCCCAAAGGCAAGAGTTATAGATGTTACTGGTATCTATAGTTACACACAGCCCTTTACTGAAGTGAAATGCAAATAGCATGTGATTTCAGAAAACAACTGGTTGCTTTAATGAAAGAAAAAAACCCCAATTTATGCATTTTTCAATGCATTACTTTTTTTTTTCCCACAAATTTTAGCTGAGGCTACTGAGAATTTCCAGTGATCTACACCCTGCAAATAGAATAAAAAAATCTACAATATGTAATGCGTTGAACCTCCACACCCAATATAATTACACTAATAGTATATAAACAGTTGTTTTTCTGAGGGTGTTTCAGCAGATCCTTTTAGGAATAATTTTTTAGAAGGAAAATTTATGTAGCTATGATTCTTGACTAATATGAGGAAATCAATTTGGTTAATTCCCAATGCTTTTTTGGTTAAAAAACGATGCTTGTGTTTTTATAGAAGCTAAATATTTTACTCAGCCAGGAGACATAATTACTGAGAATAGAAGAGATAAAAAAGGATAATAATATAAGGTCCACTTCTAATACGTGAAAACAAAATACAATATCTGTAAAGTATAACTTCAAAATCTGAGAAGTCTGTATATCCAGGCTGTAAAATACCCATTCACCAGACTGGTATGTGGATGAGAAATAGGAAGGCTTTGAAACAGGACATGTGAGTCTGCTTACTCATTTCTCTATCAGTCCCAATGACAACACTAATACTGGTTCTTGATTCACAACTATTACGCTCCTTATCATAAGCAGATGTTAATATTTCTGCATAAAGCTTGAAAACATTTATCAGTTCTATTTGTCACAACTGCCTGTGGTTTTGGAACTAAAGAAGGGTCTTCTGTAGAGGTCTTTCCTTACTTGACTTTTGCTTCCTTTTTAAAAAAATATTCCACCATATTGCTCCCTTGACCTCCACTATAGTCAACAGCAAAATTTGCCCTATCCTGTTGAGGGTGCAGAATCAGGTTTTAAATTCACTGAAGCTAAAAGGAATATTGTTGTCAATATGATGTATATCATTCCCCAAACGAAACGCTACATTTTGAGAATTTTTTCTCAGTGGTAGGTGATTTGTTATGTATACTTTGTAACTCATAGAGTAATGCTACTTCAGCTTAATTATTTATTTATTAACTGTTCATATGACTAACAGGATATGCATCCTGCACTCATTTCCTAAGTGATTTCTTCTGGTTTTGCTTTTAATTGCCCAAAGTTCAGCCTTTCAGGTATGGTTTCTACTGTATGTACTTTTCAGTTTCAAAACAGTCCTTTTTATGAACTGTTGTAATGTATTTGTTTTTATTACCTCACTGAAGTCATGCATTTTTCAAGACACTAAACGTGTCTTACCCCATTTGTAGTTATTGATATACAAAATGGTACGAGTTCCTAAATTGCTTAAATAAACTAAATAAGCTTAAACACCCAGCTCATTACTTCTCCAAATACTGTAGGATTCTAGCTTTCTCATCTTACAGAGTTTGTTAAATTATACATGATTCTATTCATAGACAAAATAATTGGAAGACTGACCATGGATCTGCAGGAACGAGGGATTCATTTTTCAGTGATATATACTGCAGTGAGACCTTCAAGGGTGAGTAATCTCCAGTGCCTAAAACTGTCAGATTTTTGGCATCTAACAACTCAGTGTTTACAGAGGAATGCTGTAGATGATTTTCAAGATTACACAAGCAACCATTCTGTATTATATGAGATTCTGACCCAAAATGATTGCATGAAATTTCATGTACAATAGCTATATCACATTAACTATTGAAGTTCTACTGTTCTTGGGAGACTATAAATCTGTCATTGTCTTTAAATCTTATTATCTTTAAGGACTCTAATTTTAGAGTTATTTTTTTCATTTAACTCTAATAGTTTTACAGTAAATTATATGTGGAACCTTTTTGAGCTTCTCAGCCTGGCAAGTTAGTAAAGACAGTGTTGTTAGTTAATTGAAGACTCCTAATGTAACCATTTTTAAATTAACTGTTTTCATTCATTTTAGTCAATACTTGGTATTTACAACACGAATGTAAGTTTTTCACTCTTGCTGGTAGAACATTATTTATAGATCACATTATTTTAGCAGTAAGCAATACAGAACAGTTATTTATGCAGAGTTAACTGTTTTTTTTTTTTTTTTATGACATACAGGTTATAATAAAGTAATATTCAAATTTTAATTTTAATGCAATTAAATGGAAGACAGTCATACCTCAAGGAAAACAAAATACAGTGCCCCCTAAGAAGAGAGGCATATGTGAGATGGGCTGCATCCTAGAAATCAGCAACTTCAAAAGAAATGTATCTATCTCTTCCAGTCATAACATATCTTAGCTCCTAATATGATGCTTAGAATAAAGAAGGTATAATTTCCTTGGTTTAGGCAACAGGAAAGCTGTTATTTGGATTGTCTAGATCTAGTTTGAGCACTGCAGATGCGTTCTTGAGAAGCTGGAGGACTTTCAGAAGGGAACACTAAGAAAAGGGAACTGTTCTTAACACGAGACCAAAACCTATAAAACCAGTTTTATATGGTTATGGAGTCAAGTCCCTTCAGTTTATCCAAAAGAAAAGGAAGAGGCAACTTGACTGCACTTCGTAAATATTCTTTAAGCCAAAAGTGGATGGTACCACCAAAAGTGTTCTGTGTTTGATCAGAAATAATGTGGGGTTTTGCAGGGAGTTAGGATCTTGAACCTCTGCCTATGCAACAAAATATATCAGAGTAGTCCCTTCAGACTAGGAAAAAGGTTAATTCTACTGAAAGAAACCAAGAACTTTCTGCAGTAATCCACCCTGTAAAATACATTTCCAGAGGCTGGGTTTTGAAGACCAGACTTGGAATATAAAGACAGAGCAGCATAAGGAAGCAAGCTCATATTAATATTCTCTGTGCTGTATGTCTTTGTGGTAAAGTAGAAGACATGAGTCCAGGACTTTTTAATCTGCCTTTTTTTTTGTGTTTTCTTTATTTTAACAATGAACCAAAATAAAAATAATAATAAAACCCCCCTATTTAGTTATTGTGGCTCTTTACTGTTTGAAATCAAAGGGACATGGTCATTCTTAGCAGAAAAATGTATTTAGAACAACTGGAATGAAAAGTATTTTAATTAATGAAAGAATTGTTGTCAAAAGAAGGAATTTTTTGAGCAATTTAAAAAGTTTTTTGAATTTTAAATCTATGCATATTTAAATAGGCTTTCTAAATTAATGTGACTTAGTCTGAGCAACTGGAGCACTTTAATTAACTCAATGTATTTTACAATGTTCTGCATTTGTAAAAAAACAATTCAAACTTTTCTTAATTGTGTAAATTCAGTGCCATATAAAACCATTTGAAGCATTTCCCCCCCCCAATAAGTAATTTCAATGTATTGAAGGTTATCAGCTTCTGTACAGAAAAGACAAAACAAAGTACCTTTGGGTGTTCATCCATCTGTACATTTGCATGTAACCTCTTCTTAATATTTATCACATATCTTTGGCTGTGCTTGAACTGCAGAAGATATGAACTGTTTCATAACCTTACGCTAAAGGACTAACTCCCTTTGCTTAAGCTATAAAGACTGTATTCATGACCCAGCAGTTACACAGTCAGACCCCAGTGATAACCATGATCACTATATATGAGAAGTACAGGTCTTTGATCATATGGGAAAGGAGTTTATGTTGCATAGTACGTTTGAAAATTGATAGCAATCACTTAGTGTGAAAGATTTGCATTTACTAAGCTGACTTTCTGTTGTTGATAAAGAAAATGAGCTTTAAGAATGACACTTCAAAAAAAAAAAAAAAAGAAAAAAAATCTGGTAAATTAATTTTATTCAGTGAAACTCCCATCCCAAACACTGCAGCTATGACATACTTATTTCCTGATAGCTCTACCTTCTTGCTGTTGGGCAGTCAATGGCATCATAGCATCATCTTGTTACATGCTCTCATTCTTCTGTTGCCTCAAGAAGACAAAGAGACATGTGAGAAAAACATATATTAGAAAAGATTCCAGATTGGTATTGGCTGCAGAGGAAGTGAATTAATGAGATAGGAAGCAAAGCTCCCCTATGACTGACAGTCTTTTCTGATTTGTTGAGAAAGAGCTGTTTAGTTTAGTCTGTGCAGCCACAGATCCCTTTGGGTTATTGTATTTATCAGTTAATTACCCCAATTCATGCTGGAGATTTATTCAGCTTCTTGTTCTGTTCCAGTTTCAGCATTTGAAGCTGGAAAACACAGTTAAGACTCGGAAACAGAGGCTGTTTGGTTGTGTACATGAAATGGTTTCACTAAGCAGTTGATAATTCCTCTGGATTTCACATCATGTCATAAGGGAGCTGCCATCCTCCAGCCATGCAGCTGCCACATCTTGCGACTCTTGTTCTAAAATGCTCTGAATTCAATGTCTCGCTGAATCAGGCTGCCACTGAAAGAATGATTTGTATCACCTAATTCTGGGCAAGTGAAGAGTGAATGTCTACATATGAAATCATCAACTGGTGTTCTCTTTCCAACTGAAGACTCTATAGGGTATGATCATTCCGACTATTTTGTAGGGGACTTCTGCAGGATGATTTGAAACTCACCCTTCATAATCTTCTTTGTCTCTGACACCATAAATGCAGTCCTCATGCTTAGATCAGATCTCGACATACACAATTAGTCAGACAAATCTTACTCAACATTTCTCATCTTTTCCATTAAAAACCAGAAGCTTACCCCAAGAATTGAGGAGTTTCCTGCCAAAACCTTTCTCCCTTTAAAACTCATTTGGTTGCTTACTTTTCTTTAGGAGAACCAAACCTCTCTGCAGTCCTTATTCTACTCTTGCATTAGGAGTCCTCATGATTATATGATTTTTTTTGTGTGTGGTTTTGGGAACCATGTCAACCCTCTACTTATGCTTGCTGCTAGTTGGGTTTTTTGGCTTATGGTTGCAGTGCATAATTTTACCTGTGTTGTTGTTATTGTTAAAATGCAGTGATTGAAACATAGATATGTTTCAAATCATAAATCTCATCATGTTTCCCATCCTTCAGATCCTCATGGGATCCATGTCACGTTTTCACAAGTTTGCTTCTGAAACTTCTTTGAGACAGTTTTAGTTATCTCTTCCCAGTTAGATTGAATGCTGAGGAACCACATAATGCCAAAAGGAGATTTATGGCTACTTCCCAGCTGATACTCATTTTGCTGACTCCACTTTTTACAGATGCGTTGTGAAGTGCTGTTTAAACCTTCTCTACTGCCTCCACATTTTCAGCTACTGTGGGCTTTTGACTGCTTCACTCTACAATCTGTCTGCTCTAGTTGGCATTTAAGGGTGTTGAGTCCTTGATCCCACTCAGAGACAAGCAATATGAGTTATAGAATTTTATTCATCTGTAAGTAACTTGGGTATCTGCAGCACAATTGGTTGCATTTGACTCATAAAATTTTTCTTGAAGGTATCCTCAGGTATTACTGATATACACCATAAATGAAAAGAGAATGAAAAGGTTTTATTTTGTTTGACAGGTGCTTGTGGTTGTATGTTCTTTGTTTCTACCTTCTACTTAATACATTTTTTAATTTACTGCTGCATCTTCCACTTACATCTAGCTCTTCTGTTTTTTCTTGACGATTCAGTTCACCACTCTGAGGTAACTAAACTCTGCAACAGCTACACCACTGATTTCACAGCTTCTGATTAATGAAAAGCTTTTAACCATTTAATATATTCAAACATTATATAATGGGAAATTTCCCATGAACCAACTGTTAGAAAAATGCTTATAATGCCATTTGATAGAGTTGGGGTTTGCAGGGTGGATGTCTTGAATGCATCCTTGTATATGGGAATTGCATTATTAATTTACCCTTTTATTTTTTACATCCGAAGGAGCAATTATAATTTGACATAGTACAATAAAGTATCAGTCTTTCCAATCTAAAGGAAACCTCAAGAATTTCTCATCCTTTAGTCCTTTCCCCACTTAAAGAATTACATTCTAATAAAAATAAACTTTAACTTGTAGATAAAGAATATACACTTAAGTATTTCCTAGCTAACTCAGTGTGGGGTTTTTTTGTTTGTTTTGGTTTTGTTTTGGTTTTTTGTTTTGTTTTGTTTTCTTAATAGAGTCTTTTAAAATAACTACAAAAGAACTGCTTAAGGCTGGTTGAAGCTAGTTAGGTGAAACATTTAGCCAAAATAGCTTGGAAATTGAGTGCTGAGGATGTGAGAAATGATTGCTAGGAATTCTGTATGATTCATTCCATGTGTTAGAGGGGAATCCAGGGAATTAACTGAAAACTAGTCTTTTACCTTTAACCCTAGACTTTGCACTAGGGCATTAAAATTCACTTACTTTAAATACTTTTGCAACTTTTTGTTTTATATGTATATTCTTATTGACTTTACTGGAAATTGAAGAGCAGCATGAATCTAAACTATTTAAACTATTCTTATTTATCAGAACTTTTTTAATTATAATTTATTTTCAGTTGCTAACTAATTTTTTAAGGCATAAATGAAGTCTATACACTTGTTCTGTATATACCAAATTAGAAGATTGTAAGGGCATTTAAAACTAAGGACCAGGAAAATTGGGTCTGGAGGGAACGATGAAGAAGAATACGGGTAACTTCTGTTTTAAGAATAAAACAGAAACTGGAAAAATGCAGGTATAGAAACTGAAAATAATATTCTTTAAAATATATAGGCAGAGGTCAAAACGTAAAAATTCAGATCAAAATTAAGGTGTATGGTTAAAATAGGTTAGAATAAATGGAATGTGTAACTGTAAGCTAGCAGATTGATAGGGTGTGTTGGTAGCCATGTTATATTTTAGGAATTATATAAAGCTATGCTAGGAATAGAGTCTTTGAAGACTGAGGCCAAACAGCATCAAAGCGATGTGACTTTAACCTAAAGATTGAATCCTAAGCCATATATCTGTGATTTAGCAATTTTCCTGGTAAGATCCAATAACTACATTGACTGACTCTTTTTGTAGATAGAATGCAAACTTTTTAAACACAACATACTAAAATCTCAAAATATACGTCAAAAAGAATTCAGGAAAATGAGTGACATGCCAAAGCCGATGAGCCTGTGTGTTGATAATCTCTGTGGTGGAACACAGATAAGTTCTCACTTGAAAGACTTTCAGTAATCATCAAAACTGAAAAACTTCTGCTTGTTACTGAGGTGGTAGTAGAAGAGATTTCATAATGAATCAATATCATGAATAGTATCATAGAACCAATGTCAGGTAATTTTCACCTAATTTCTAAATAAAATAAGAATTTGCAAGACTCAAAATTTTCTAGATTTCTAATGCACAACTTAAAAACTATAATTTATATATGTATACATATATCCTATATATATGAAGTAATAAATATGTGGGTATATGAAGAAAATACAATGTGGGTTCAGTGCTCTTTGAGAGGCATAAAATACATAAGCAAAAGTGATCCTGTTGCTACAGTAAAAAAGGTAAAAAGGTGAAGTTATTTTGGGGCAGAAATAAATAAATAAAGGTAGGAAAAAAAAGGATACAAATAAAAGATCAGTGTTTACAGGGGGAGAGAAATTACCAGTGGAATTCTCTGGGGGCTGATGTTGATACTTGTGCTGTTCAACAGAGTCACTGCTAGTATGGCAAGGGGGCTGAAATTCGAAGGTGACAAATGTTTGCTGATGTACTGAGAAGTTAGAGAAACCATTTGCAGCACTGTACTGCTGGGTGATAAAATGACAGATGAAATCCAGTATGAAGGACAGCAAAACACAGTTTAAGAAAAAACTTAAATATGCATATTACACTGTGGTGAGTGGCTGCTATTTCTCAGAAGAGAAATCATGGTGTGTGAATGTGGGTAGATCTCTTGGAAAATCCCATCAGTCAGCAGTGGGAGTGTTACAAATCTTTTGGAAAGGAGGAAGACAAAGCAGCAAGCATCAATCAGTTCTTGAAGTTCTTGGTGAGTGCAAGTCAACCAGTGGAATATTGTGTGTGATTCTGGCTGCTCCATCTCCAAAGAGATACAGTACAACTACAATATGAAAATATTTTAGCTAGGAAAATTGGCATTTCAAGATGGAAATAATAAATAAAACCTCCAATAACATGAAGAGGATAAGCAAGAAATAATTTTTTACTGTCTCTGGCTAGTATTCATGATTATCACCACTCACAGATGATGTAACAGGAATTCAGGAGCACTAAATTCCTTTAAAGAAATAAACTATTTGGTAGTGACAAAAGTACATAGATTTCAGTGATTTCATGAACTAATGAAAGGGAGGAAGGGAGGAAGGAAGGTCCTATCACACATGTTTATTTAAATGCAACCTTCGGCTCTGGAGGTTTTTAACCCAAAGATTACAGAAATCAAGGAGGGTATTCAGGGACAAGTATTGTTTTTATTTAACCTTTCCTTATTTTTAGCTGCCAGCTACTATCTGTAGTACTGGCAGGGAGGTAGGTGGACCTTTGATCTCACACAGTTTAGATGGTCTTGTGTCTTGGCAGGGGAAGGTTGGGATATTGACACAGCATTTCTCTGGGACAGGAATGGGAAATGTAATATGTAACTTATTTAACTAAAGGCTGTGAGCCAGAAGAGGCAGCCAATAGACTAAACAAAACTCCACTAAAGGAAGCTCATGGACTTTCTTCCTCATGCTTGCCTGTTAGGTTGTTGTAGAATTGCATTTTTTGAAAATGAAAATAATTGCCACATAAGAAAAATGCCTGCTGCACCTAAATAATTTTTCTGTTGGCAACCAGGAAATCTGTAACAAAAAGTGACGGCGACAGTTGGAAATCAGGTACATAGCACCCCAATCTTGGTGCAGTTTTCCCTACTTTCAGTGCAGTGAAACAAGTTGAATTCCCAAAATCCTTGTCATTAAGGATCTGCAAGTTGCCTCTGGGAACTCTGAATCCTTTTCACATTTATTGATACTGCTGAGCACAAAGACTTGTGTCTTCAGCACCTTCTCCGGGCACCAAAGCCCATAAGTATTAACTTTTACACAGGCAAACGTGCTCCCATTTTGGGTGGAAGCAAGGAGTTAGAAATGAAAAAAGATCCCATCCACCCAGAAAATCACAGTGTACATGTCCCAATGCATCCCTTGAGCTGAAGAGCCAGGAACTTGGTTCTGTGTGGCAAGGTATCTCCCACATACAGTCAGAGCAGCCTTGCTTTAAACATCTACCTGTAACACTTATTGTCTTCCTTCCTATTGTAGGAAATTAAATTAATAAAGCTCATGAAAGAACCAGCTTATACAACCACAGGGACACCCCATGTACTGGCAAAAGCATTTATATCCTGCATAATTTGATTTCTATTGCAGACTCCATTGTGGTGCTAGAGGAATAGCTGTTAGAGGAACAAAGATATACTTTACCAATGCACGACATAAAAAATTGCCAGTGATCAGTAAAATGCAGACCTCTGATCCTGGGAAGTGTGAGTGATCTGATGGAAGAATAACCCCTAAGTTTTAGCACATCCCATCTGTAACACAATTAACACAAGTTAGAAGAAACCTGCAATATTTAAATTTTTTTTTTTAATGGCATATCATATTCTATTTTTGTTTTCACTTTAGAAAATATTTCACTCACTTCTAGTGCCACAGAATGTTTCAATTTTAGAAGTTCAATGTTTTGAAGGTATTTTGTTATGCAGTTCCAGATCTGTTATATTTATGTATGTAGTTCTTGTGTTTTCCTCTGCTTTCTATCTCATACCCTACCTGTGATCCCCTGAAGTATTAGACTCTGCCCAAAGCCATCAGCTAATGATTTTCTGTCATCTGAGACAGAGAAGAGAGGCCATCATTTTTCACACATAATCATGGTGTGTATGCATCCAGTAACTCAGAAGTATAGCATACATGTTCCTGAAATAAGGATAGAGGATGATACTTTTGGGGGTGTAATTTTCAAGCAGATTTATGACTTTAACAGAGAAATATATCCTTGCTTTAGTGATCACAGAATCACAGCATGGTAGGGGTTGGAAGGGACCTCTGGAGATCATGGAGTCCAACCTCACTGCCAAAGCAGGTGCACCTAGGGCTGTTTGCACAGGAATGTGTCCAGGCAGTTCTGAAAGTCTCCAGACTCCACAACCTCTATAAGCAGCCTGTTCCAGTGCTCCGTTGCCCTCACTGTAAAGTTTTTCCCATGTTTCAGTGGAACTTCTCTGTTCCAGTTTGTGACCATTGCCCCTTGTCCTATCACTGGGAACCACTGAAAAGAGACTTTTGACATCTGCCCTTTAGACATTTATAAAAATTAATAAGATCCCCTCTCAGTCTTCTCTAGACTAAACAGCCCCAGGTCTCTCAGCCTGTCCTCACTAGAGAGATATTCCAATCCCCTAATCATCCTCATAGTTCTCCATGGACTCTCTTCAGCAATTCCCTGTCTCTTCATGAGCTGGAGAGACTAGAACTGGAGCTCACAGTGATGGATAGTTCTATTGAAATGTTGACTCTAAAAGTTATTTTTATTAAATCCTATACACTTTTCCAGAAACTCTGTGAACCTGGAATTGCATGCAAGCCCCTATTCACAAACTTTGCACATTAGAGCTTTAGCAGACAAAGCTAAGAATGAGGCCTATGTGTGTATTATGTGTTGAATTACGGATCTTATTTCTTTCTGAGGACTAAGTTACATGATTTCTTATAGCTGACAATTTTAAATTGTATTAGATATCAGTCACTTAATATGTGGTATAGAAAGTTGTCTAATTAGAAAATTGATCGATTACAGAAATTTGTGTTGTTAATATCTTTTGAGGAAATAGCCCTGTACAGTCAGATCCCTATGCAGTCACTTGTGTTAGCACCAGCCAAACTGCACCAGACCCAGAGGTAATGGTGGGCTCTGGGACGTTCCAGTGGACCCCTGGACTGTTGGGTGGAGGTGCTGTAAGAGAACAGGCATATTTGCTCAGTATGAGGTTGACAAATCTTATTTCTTTCAGAATCCAACCCCATATCATAGCACTGTATTCACCCATGTAGGCTTACCATTTCACTCCAACCTTGCATAGGAATCTCTGTTTGTGGTTGTATATGTCCTTAGTGTTACTGGTAAACAAACAAACAAAAAAAGGCAATAAACTTATCCTTTTCATGCCAAAATGCCATACCTCTTATTTTATTTGTTAATGGAAGCATTGCTGTAAAATCCTTACATAAAGTGGTGTGTTACATCAAATTTGATATTACATGGCATATTTTGTTCTTGGCATGTTTTGTTCTGTCCTTTTCATTTTACTAAAACCTCAATGTTTAAAATTTTCTTGAAGCATTCCACCTATTCTTCTGTGATGGGATTTTTGTTTTAGCCCAAATGGTTGAGTAACTTCAGAGATATTCAATGAACCATAAAAAGTGTCATTCTATGTTTTAGTGCACTACAGTATGAAAGTCGAACCTGAAGTATACTAATAGCGAGATGTCTTTACCTCTGGCACTTTCAGCCAAATCATTTATAAAGCCCTGGAGCAGAATAAGGAGAGTTTAGTGCCTTCTGTTGAGCAGAACTATTACAAGGTGAATGTTGGATCCCACCTTGTTCCTTACTGTAGAAAACTCCTTCCTCCTCCCTAATATGTGGTGTCCTTATGACCCTAGTGATATTCCTTACTACTGCTCCAGTTTTTCTTAGGATCTGAACTGCCAGCAGGAGCAACTGATTGTGGTTGAACGAAAGGATTTAGGTGGATTGAGAACTGGCTGAACATCTGAACTTAGGAGGTTATGGTCAGTGGTGCAGAGTCTAGTTGGAGGCCTGTAGCTAGTGATGTTACCCAGGGATCAGTACTGGGTCCAGTCTTGTTCAACATATTCATCAATGATATGGATGAAGGGACAGAGTGTATCCTCAGCAAGTTTGCTGATGATGCAAAACTGAAAGCAATGGCTGACACATCATAGCTGTGATGTCATCCAGCAAGATCTGGATAGACTGGAGAGTTGCACAAAGGGGAACTTAATGAAGTTCAGCAAGGGCAAATGTGGAGTACTGCATCTGGGAAGGAATAACCCCATGCACCAGTACAGTTTAGGGACTGACCTGGTGGAAAGCAGCTCCAGGGAGAAGGACCTGGAAGTCCTGGTGGCTGACAGGTTAATGATGAGCCATCAGTGTGCTCGTATAGGCAAGAAGGCCAGTGGTATCCTGGGGTGCATTAGGAAGAGTGTGACCAGCAAGTCGAGGGAGGCTCTTCTCCCTCTCTGCCCCGGTGAGGCCACATCTGGAGTACTGTGTTCAGTTCTGGTCTCTCCAGTTCGAGACAGGGAACTACTGGGAAGAGTCCAACAGAGGGCTACAAGGATGATTAGGAGACTGAAATGTCTCTCTTACAAGGGAAGCCTGCGAGACCTGGGTCTGTTTAGCCTGGAGAAGACTGAGAGGGGATCTTATCAATGTTTATGAATATCTGAAGGGTGGGTGTCAAGAGGAGGTGGTTCCCACTGATAGGACAAGGGGCAATGGTCACAAATTAGAACACAGGAAGTTCCATATAAACATTCCAAATGAAATTCTATGCTGAGATGGTGATGGAGCACTGGAACACGCTGCTTACAGAGGTTGTGGAGTCTTCTTCTCTGGAGACTTTCAAAACCTGCCTGGTTACATTCCTGTGCAACCTGCCCTAGGTGCACCGGCTTTGGCAGTGAGGTTGGACTCAATGATCTCCAGAGGTCCCTTCCAACCTCTACCATTCTCTGATCCTATGAAACCCCCAGCCAGGCTTGCCATTGCCTGGCATTGAAGCTTGGCTATGGTGTAGGAACAGCAATAGACATCAAGCTGCTAATAAAGCAATTCCTCAGGAGTGCTGTAAGGAAGTTGGTATTTGTTTTCTAACACCTCTCACCTTATAAAGTTCAGTTTTCCAAAGTTCAATATCAAAGCACCATGACAAGGCTCAGTAACTACCAGCCACAAAGGTGTCAGTTACACCTTACTGCTGGCAAAGGCTGCATGCTTTGGTCTCATTTTCTTTTAGTTGATGGGCTAGAGACTGTAGGAGTTGAAGGAAATTATGAAATTGATGACATTGGCTGAGATGTGTTAACTGGAACGGCTAATTAGGCTTTGGTGGAAATACAGGTATTCTGAGACAAATTTGGAATAGGAAAAAGGGTTTATCAAGGAAAAGAAAGCATGGCAATCTCCCTCAAAAAAGCATGCACATTATTTCTAGGATTAGGCTTGTCTAGACTTTATGATGTGGGTTTCATTTATATATATACCTTCTAGTTTACATACACTACTGTCAGAAAAATTAAGTGGATCCTGTGGGAAAGCAGAGTAGAAGGTAAGCACTTTTTTATTGATTTTCTGTGAAGAAGTGCTTATTTTATCTTCACTTGTCAAAGAGACCCAGTTTGCTAGAATTATTGGCCTTTGCCTTCTGATTCAGAAAAACTAAGAAGACAGAGCCCTACTCCACTCACAAGTCCCTGCAGTGCAAGTTCTGGCTTTCTCTGTTCTCTCCAAGAGCTGTCACACAGAGATGGAGATGCCAAAAGCAAAGAATGATGTTACCTCTAACACACGAATTTTTTACAGGGAGAGCCTGACCACCTGAAAATCATACTGGTATATAGACTGCAATTTATTACAGACAGACCTGAGGAATTGTAAGAGTGATGTGTAACTTTTTAAAGTTAAAAAATTATTCCATCAAGTATCAATAAAATTTGGAGTGTAACATGCAATGCTATCATCCTGTCCAAACTTCTTTTTTCAAGTTAGGAAGAAAAAGGGACACAAGCTCCCCAGTTTTTCAGATTAGTCCTCCAAAGTGCTGCATGATCAAAATATTAACTGGAGAGAGATTTTTATAGCACTTCAGATTTTTAATTTCCCCATGACTAGCCTACATCTGGGACAAACAGTGCTGGCAACTCTCCCAGTACTGAGTAACATATTTTGGCCCCTGTCTGTATTTTTGATTTTTGGATCCTAACCTCAGTCCAGCCCTCACTGCATATCTATTTTGTCTTACTGCAGTAGAGGCTCCTCATCTTTTTCCACATCTCCCATGGCAACTTGGATTCCACATATGAACATAAGAAGGTAGCATAAACAACCAGTTGTAGTGGGCATCCCCCTTTGCAGTCTAAAAATTATGTGAAATCTCTAGTTTCTTTTATCTTTATGGTAGAATTACCTGAAACAGCCCAAAATCTAATGTTAAAGCTGGGGACTTTGGCATCAGCCAATACTCCTTGAATGATACATCTGGTAGATTTCTTTCAGGATTAAATCTGTTTTACAATGCAAGATCTTAATACATTTCTTGGTTTTGGTTTTGTGGGGTTTTTTGTTTGTTTGTTTGTTTTCTTTTGTTTTGGAGGTTTTGTTGTTGTTGGTTTTGTTTGTTTGTTTGTGTTTGTTTTGCTGATTTTTTTTTCCCTCTTTTTTTTT
>JANHGN010011310.1:0-28868 GCA_024605025.1 Megaceryle maxima
ACAAAAAAGATTTACTTCCCATTTTTTTTTTTTTTTTTTTTTTTTTTTTCCCAGAGTTTCACCTTACTCGATTATAATCAAAACATTCTCGTATAGAAATTATTCTTTTCTATAGAAATTATTCTTTTTTTTTTTTTAACCTTAACAAACTCAGAAACATATTCATTAGAAGGAATAATTCTGCATTCATGAAACTCTTAACGTACTGAAATTAAGCATCCATATAGGAAGAAGAAGAAAGAAACAACAGCTAAGTAACAGTAAATTAAAAATAGGGGACTCTCAGGAAATTGAGGAGCTATTGGAAAAGAAAAGGAAAGAAAGTTGTGGGATAAAGTGCTTCCAGGCATCCCTAGAAGCCTGCTGTGAATAGGCAGCATCAATCAGAAAAACTCAGTATGGTTTAACAGTAAGTAAAGATTGTTAGAAGGAAAAACTTCTGTTTTAGAAGTGTGTAATGTATCAGGAAAAGCAAAAAAAAATACTAATACTAGAAAGTTATGTATAAAACTAATTAAAGTTCTGAAGAAAAGCTGGTTAAAAATCCCAAACCTCTTCGCTACATGTATGTGTGTTGCTGCAAGAGAAGCAGAAAGCCTATGACAGAGATGTCAGGAGGGTCAGATATTGTTTGTTCTTTGTACATCTAGGAGAAAGAGATCTGATGAAAAAGCTGTGTTTTTTGATGTGAACTGAAGAGAAACGTATGCTTCAATATCATGGACAGTTTTTAATCATAAGGAAATGTTTTAAATTGTCAGGGGAATCTAGACACCTATGCTGGGATGTCTTATTCTTAAGCTCAGTCTCACCCTGGTTTCTGACTCTATTTTTGTAAATACTGATTCCCTGGGAAGAAAGAATATTAGGGATTATTAGGAAGAAAACTAAAAGGGAAGACCTTGGCATGTCATTGCATACACATCTGATATGCCACTGTCTTTAGAGGGGCGCAGGATGAAAATGCTTGCAGAGCACAAGTGAGAATAACTAGAGGTAAGAAATGTTTTCTGTCAAGCAATGGCTGAACAGGCGAGGTCTTTCCAGAGTGGAACAAGCACTGCTGTAGTGGTTATTGGTTGAAATTGTGAAATCAGGAGTAGTAGAAGGCGATGGGAAGATAACTTTCATTTAAATTCCTGTCCCTTTTTTTTTTTTTTCTCCTGTTATTGAAAATGGATGGCAAGCTTTGTGTAAAGATGTATTTCACTGCATGCTGTAAAACTTAATTGTGGAACTTGCTGCTGCAGGATGTAGCAAAGACCAAAACCAGGCATTTATTCAGAAAGCTATTGGATGGTTTAACATAACAGTTTCTGGTGGTTGCTAATTCACTTTGTGGATACAGTCACTAGCTCACAAATCTCTGAAGTGGTGAATAGAAGGGTATGCCAGGATTAGACATTTTCTTATATTCCCTCTGGGTTAGTTCCCATCCTGAACCAGTGTGATTTCTACCTTAACTTTCTTTTCTCTTTAAAGCAGTATTACTGAGTCCACTAGTATTTTAGTCTGGGTAAGTCTTAACATAGCATAGGTGAAATGCTATATATTCTCCCTTGGATAAATTAATAACTTTTTATTAGGCCGTGTTAAAGAAAATTGTCTTGCTTATCTGATGCCATATGCACTTAAAATTGGTACAGTTAGACATTGCTCTTGAAAAGCTAATCTCTCTCTAAAAGATTTCCAGCTCTTGTTTCAGAGGCTAACCTGCTGCCTAAACCAGTAGTATTTAGTTCTTATAAACTATATCTTTTAAAAAACAAAGTAAATTCCTTACTCTACTTACAGCTATCAAAATTTGAAATTCAAAGGATAGAGCTCTACAATTAAAAAAAAAAAAGAAAGTCTTCACTAGCAAGTTAACTTTTTGGCTTTCCAGATTTATTCCAGGAGATTTCAATAAATCATAACCTGCCTTTTTTTTTTTTTTTTTATTGCAGTGCTGTCATTGGTGAAATTGATGAAGAGACAGATTCAGCTCTTGACTTGGGAAATATTCGAGCAGAACCTTTAAACTCAGTTGTGCACTGAAAGGATGAAAATGCAGAGACTTTGTAAATCTTTGGTTGTACAGACCTATTTAACAACATGAACAATTTTTACAAATTGTGTTTAATTTGTCTAGTCAACAGTTTTTTATTATGAATATGCTGTAGTTTCGCATGTAAATTAAAGTTTATACATTTTACTACAGATGCTTTAATTGAATTTCCTTTGGTATTTCATAGTGCATAATTTCACTGTAAAGTACATATAGGAGGTGCAAGCAATAGCAGTGATAGTCCTAGTAGTCTGTGTATATACCTCAGTCTTAAAGTAAGTTCTCATTCCTAAAGCTAAACTAAGTCTTTTGGGTTAACTCAGGATTATTTGGAGGTAGATTATGTAACAGTAAATTTGACCATCTCTAAATCTAGTTCTTGCTGTAAATAGAAAACTGAATTTTGTGATTATTATTATTTATTATTTTTTTCCCTTGTGGGTTTTGTGTACTGGAGAAAGCAAGAATGTTAAAAGCTTTCACAGCCAAATTAACAAGTTATGCAAGTAATGTTTTTTTTTCATTGTTTATCAACCATTGTTCTCTGGTCCCCAAGACTATACTGGAGTTGCAGGACTCTTTACTGCCCTAATGCTTGCAGGCAAATTAAATTGGATAAAGGAAGTCTTTTGAGCAGGAACCTAAACCAAATATACACATTTATTTGAAGCCCATTAAATTTCAGATCAACTCATTCTCTGTGTCTTCTCTCAGCAGCTGTCATGTTGCTCAAAATTTAGGTAAGATCTACAGAAGAGAATTGTGTGCTTGCTAATGTGTAACCATTGTCTTATTAGAGTGTAGAAGACACAGGAGTACTTTAGATAGATAAATTATTTCCTTTGAATGAAATTTGCCTCTGTATTGAATATAAGGATCACATGTAACCATAATAGACCTCCTCTTATGCATCAGCAACAGACAATTCAGTGGGACAAACTGCACTATAGTGTGGTTTGGGCCACATCCTGTTCACTACCCAGCAGAAATACTGGTATGGTGCTCATGAGAGGTACCAACCGTGAGTTGGTACCAACAGGCCCAATATGTTTGGGGGGTTTTTTTCCCTCTATATAAATGTGCTGTCAGGGGTAAAAAGGTATTTTAGTGTGCGTATTTGTTGGTTTGGTTTTTTAAATTTTAAGTAGGATTTGGTACTTTTCATTGCAAGTTTAGTATTTGGAAACTAAATATGCTGAACTGAAGATATTTGTTCACCATGAAATATGGGTTTTAATCCTTGTAGCTTCCAGCTTGTCTTCTGAAATTGTTCTTGATGGAGCACGTGAGGCTCAGCAAACCTTTTTCACCTTTATTCATCTTATGATGTAGTAATGTCTTGTAGTTTTCTGTCCATTTATACAGGGAATTTATGAGCAGACATCAAATAAGGCAGATCAGGATTTTTCTGTGGTTACTGGAAGTCAGTAAGGTCTGTCTCTAATTCATTATCTAAAAAGAATAAATCGGCTTCATTAAGCAGTCAATGAAACCATGTGTAACGGAAAGCGCTTTTGCTACTGCAGCAGTCATCTGCACAAGAGGAAAAGTATAGAAAGTGAATTGTATTGATAAAGGACAAATAAAGCAAATGTAAACTAACTACTTTAGGGCTCAGCAGAAAAAGGAAGAGAGGGAAGGAGCAGAATTGGGTTGAAATGATTTTAAATGCACTGTTTAGCCTGGGATGTTTTAAGAGGGTTATAGCTGAAATACATAGGTTGCATACTTGCAGAAGCACTGGAATGACTATGGAAATATGGTTTATAGCTGAGGAATTATGTTTCAAGCTGAGTTACAGAATTTTAATACTTGCAGAGATCATCTGCCTTGAGCAGGTCACTTGTCATGCAAATCCTAAAATACGACGAGCTGCTGATGTTAGTTGAAACTATTTTCTCTGTCCTTGAAGTGATTATTTCAGATGCAGAGCTGTGGAACCAAGGTGGTGAAGCTGATCAGTAAAATCCAGGGACTGACCAGATGAGGATCCTGAGTAATTCAGGAATTGCTGAAGCAGGGAAAACGCAGTCTGGAAAATGAGAGTTTTACACAGTTAGGTGTTTAAAACACAGATTGCAAGCTCTGTCCTCTTCCCTTCAGGTGAGTGACCTCAGCTATTGCATGAATTCTTTCTGGACCTGTGAAATTGTGTGACAGGGTGGGGGCTACAGCTTAAAGAAGTTACTTGTCTTCACTCACAGGCCAACCTAAACTTAGGGCATTTTCTGAGGGATTGAAAAATAATTTAAAAAATTTGAAAAATTGGGAGAAAAAAAAAAATTCAACTCCATTTTCTGAAAGGATACTAACAACTGTCTGATCAAAGCCCAAGGAGCCTGAAACACAGTGCATTGTGAAATTGATTCTTCTACAATGAGATGGGCAAAGGCTGGCCAGCTCACAGGTCTGGTTGGGATTGCAGGTGGTAACAGCCCTGCCGAACTGCTGGCTCAGCAGCAAAGTTCTGCCTGAAACTGAAAACTGGCAGCTCTAGAGTTTCCTTAGCTTCTTGCTTAGACAGCAGCAATGTAGAGCTTTTCAGAGTTGTGATTTTTTTGGCTTACCCTCAAATTTTGCTTTCATTTCTGCACCAAATTTTGCTTCAATTTGATGCTATTGGGTTTGGTCTAGATTTGACCCAAGCCTCTTCCGGATGTAATGGCGAAGGGATCAAAGCCGGGAGACACAGTCAGAAGAGGTTTCTTGAAATCAAATCTAGAGCCTAATATGCTTTTAAAAAATGAGATGCAATCATTGTTCTGTGAACCTATAGGAGTTCTAATCTATAGTGGATAACTAGGTCCCTGTAAGCATATGGTGGAAAGAAAGCACTGACGAAAAAGTATTTGATGCAGAAAGCTGAATTATAACCAGTCTGAAACAGTGTTCTATTGAATCAAGCTTGTAGTACAGTCCAGATAAAAACAGGTCACCAATAAAAGTAATTCTTTTTAGATCATTAATTTACTTCCATAGAATGAATCAAAGTAGGAAAAATAAATGGTATTGAAATCAGATACTGGACGTAGAGTAATGGCCTTGTATTAGTCATTCTAAAAAAAAGATAGAGAATGCTAGTCCCTGGAGGAGGAGGAAGAGTCTAGGGTGGAAGCTCAGCAAAGTGTGAAGACTGTGCATTTATCTTGAGTCCAGGTGAACCCACGCTGCAGTCGGTGTAGCAAAAGTGTTGAAAGTACCGAAGACCTAAAGCATGGAGCAAATGAAGTAGAACTGACTTTTTGAGAGAAAAAGTTACCTCCTCAGATGCTAAGGAGGTAGGAAAGGACTGGAATGGAAAAAGAGCACCACAGATCTGTACTGCATTGAGCAGGGTTACAGCAGTCAGCATGTCCTAGCTTAGTGGGGCAAAGGTTCTTGCTGTTTCCCACTGAAACTGCAGAGGTGTATGTAGCAAAGCAAATGTTTCCTAGATGAGGAGTAATATTGTCTGAAAAAAACCCCTTTGCTTTATTCTTGTTGGAGGTAAAAGTACTCTCAACAAAAAAAAGAGTAACTCCCTTTTCAGACTTAAAAGCATTCCAAGTGTGTTCTGGTCATTGTGGCTGTCTCACTGTCAGATGGTTGCTCAGGGTATGTGAAGAGCCCTACTGAGGTAGGAAGAGGGATCGTAGTCCATAGTGTTCTTGGCAACTGTCCTTTCCTGCAAAGAGCCCAGATGAAAGATCCCATAAATAACAGGTGATGTTCAGTAAAACGCAATGAGTCCTTGCAGAGCAATAAACCAATTTTACAAAAATGAGCAGGGCAGAGAAAGGTGATGCTAAGGACAAAGGGAAGTAACGCTGAATTGAAGGTAACTGTCATATTCCATTAAGTTTCCTGCATTGCCCTAGGTTGGTCACTTCCTCCTTTTGTTTGTTTAATAGAGATCTTGGAGTGAAAGGACAAGTCTTGACTAGTGATGGAAAAGGATCCCTGTAGAGAAATGACTGAGCTGCCTAATAAAGAGATTAATTAAATTCATTTGGTGTACATGAAGTAACTCGGAAGCCATCTTCTGTGGTTCAAGGGCAACTTCCCTAATAGCAATCTGCTTGAAGTGCCTCTATGTCCACATATTTGCAACTTTCTTCAAATATTTCATGGTTTAGAGGGTGGTTACTGGATTGAAAGAACATGGATTCTGTTTTGAACACTTAATCTGACAGGAATTTTTGTACAACTCAACCTTTGCTTTTAGCTACAGCATGTTATCCTTAGTCCCTGGAGTTAAGTGTTTATTCCTCAATCCATTTTCTAAGTAAAGCAGCTGAGAGACATACGAAACACACTGTGCTAGAGCTAAAGTATGGGTGGTTTGTATGATAGATTTATCTCGTGGCCATTGCCATACTAAATTCATAGCAAATGTAGTAGATACGTGTGCTTGGGAAGGTGCTTTGGACCCATGGTAACATCATTCCACCTCTTCACCTCTGCTGCATGAAGTTGCGCTTTGCAAAGAATTTTATTCTGCAGATTCATACAGAATTGATCCTAAATACTAGGGTTGTGTTCTCTGTGCATTGGTAAGAAAGGATTTAATTTATTCCACAGGGGGGGAAAAAAATGAAAAATATCAAGCCATGAGCTGTTGTTCCTTTAGGAACTAAATGACAGTAACCACGAAGGCACTTCTCAAGAAGGTAGAAAACTCAGTTGAAGAGACTTGGAAACTACAAATGTGAGTCATGCCAGTGAAACATGAAGTTGGTTTATGCTTGCTGGTTCTATTTGATCTATGGTACTTTTTGGCACCTGTGTATGCAACTTTACTCACTTCTACTAATTGTTTTCCTGATTCTAATTGGGGAAATTGCAGTTTATTGATTAGAATAATTAAAGTAAGTCTGTGATTTATTTGTTTTTTTAATTTTAAGTGGGAGTTTCTCAGTTGCAGTAAAGATCCAGAAAAGCTGTGTCATATCAATCAGTTTTAGCTTTTGTCTTGATTAAATAGTATGGCATACTTTGTGTACCAGGTCTTCACAGACAAAAAGAAACCATGAAACCCAGATATGCCAGAAGGTGATACCTGTACATACCAAGCCTTGAAGTGAGGGAGGCTTAGGTTGTACCATGCTTAGGTTAAAAGCATGTGACAGAAGATAGTAAAGAGACAGACATTTGTCCTGGAAATCCTGTTCCAAGTAGCCTCTTCCAGTGTGCTTTATTCTGTCTTAAAAATTTTTTTTTTTTTTTACAGTAATGGCAGAAATGCTGATGTTTCTTTCAGTAGCAGCATTTTCCCTGAAGAAAGTAAAAGCTGCGCTGATAAAGGTGGAAATCAAAGCCGAAAACACAATAGCATTCAGACTTTTGCCAAGAACTACTTGCTAGTACTAAAAGCCTGACCTTATCTAGGCGGTAATATCTTCCTTCCTGGAGCCTTGCAGCACGTTCCAGGAACTCTGGAGCTTTAGCTGAACAAAGTGCTGCTGCTGTTCAGCCTTACATGAGGAACAGTGCCACTGACTGCCAAGAAATTTCACTCAATGCTGAATTTCTTGCCTGCTGCTTGCACTGTTAGTTACAAGGTGTGTTTTACTCGAGGAGCACAAGGGCATGTGCACATTCTGGTTTTGCCCACTAAACCATCTTCAGTGGTTGTCCTGCTATCTTCTTTTTGTTTTATACTCTAGATTTGTCTTAATTTGGTGTCTGTTTTTCCAATAGTGATGGCTATAGTGCTCTGCCTGGAAACTGGAGTGAAAATTACAGAGGCAGAGAAATTGAAGCTGGATTTGAAATAGTGAAATCCATAAAGAAATAGTAAGTAGGAGAGAAACCAGTTGAAATGTGGACAAAGTTAGGTTATACACCAGTGCTCATTACAGCAAAGTTTTATGAAGTTCATATGGAAGCTTCCTATCCTAAATATTTTTTTTTAATTAGGTTCTTGCTTTGGATTTTTGTGCTTAAGTCTTTGGGAATTCTCACTTGTGTAATTTCAGACTTCCAACTCTGCTTATGATATAGATGGACACCTGTATGCAGATGGAGATTGTGACACTTCTGCAGACTGGACAGAGTTGCTGGTGGTGTGTGGCAAGGATCTGCAGTATTTGCAGTGATGGAACATGCAGGTGACATAGTGTCCTCAGATACAGGGGATAGATGTTCAAAACTGTATTCAAAGCAATTTGCATGAAAAAGACCAGGAAAAACCATGCAGCAGTAAAACCCTTAGTTATTTACAAGCATTTCAAACTCAGTTTATAGCATTTCTAATGAATAAAACCAATTGCTACCTTGTCAAGGTTTAGAGGTGGGGCTGGTCACTAGACAAATGACAAATGCTCTCTGTTAAATCCTCTCTTTTCCCAAAGGGGAAGAGAAAGGGAATAAGGGGAGAAGACTTACTGATTAGAAAAGAAATCTAAAACAGATTTCATGTAAATAGTAATAATAAAATGGAATATATACAGATGTTTACAAAACCACTATGGAACCCAACCTCCCTGATTGTAATTATGTCACTTTCACCGTAGATGCTGTTAAAGGGGCACTGAGGAAATCCCAGACTGGACTCGGTGGCAGATGGGAACCAGATTCATGAGTTGCATTCTGGAACTGAATTCAGAAACACATGGATAAGGATTGAAGGCGGAACAGACATAATCTTCTTCAGATGCTGGCCATTGAAGAAGAGAGATTGACTCTCATGATGCCTCAGCTTTATACAGAATATGATGCATATGGGATGGAATACCTCGTTGGTCAGTTTGGGGTCACCTTTCCTGTCTGCTCCTCCCTGCAGGTGCAGCTTTTTACATTCTGCGCCCCTCAGTGTGGTACACAAGATTTAGAAGTGACCTTGGTCTGCACACCAATCTTTGGCAGTAACTAAACATTGAGCTTTGTCACTGATAGAAGCAGACCCTGTCTGCAAAAATACGCTGTTAACTTCAGAAAGTGCAGTTAGTTAGAAGAGACTTGGCTGAATTGTAAAATCACTGAACAGAACTAATTCTGTTTTAAGTCAAACCAGGATACATGTAAATACCAGTTAATCTATACTATCCATGTACGCAGACCAGATTGATGGCAGTTGTTTTGCAGCGAGTGTAGGTGCTGAACAGAAGCCAAGGCAGGAAGTGATTATGGCGAAGAAGCTGATGCTGATTGAAAATGTGTGATGCTGTAGAGGAAATGTCACACAATGGAACCTCAGCTAGATTGGAAATAGATTTCAAAAACAGGGCACATTAACACGTAAACAGTCAATAGGACTGGGGCCCGCCTCGCTCCCAACAATCGGATCATTAGCAGTAGGAGCATGCAGAATGAGTTCCATGATTTAACTGCAAGTGCAAAATGTGTGAAAGTGTGTCTTCTTCAGCACCAAATGGAAACAGACTTCTTGCTTTTTACCATCTTTCTTTTACTGCTTGTACTAACTCATCCTGTATACAAAAGTCAGGGGTAAGTGCAGCTTAAATCTAGGAAGTGCAAGTGCTCAAGGTCTTTGAATAGGCAGGCTTAAGATTCTTTTGTGTAACTGTAACAGGGTAGGATTGCTCTCTGGAATTGCACTTCTGATTTTCGAGACTGTGTCCCTGAAAAGTTGTTAGGTCACATAATTACAATTGTTAGGATCCAAGTGGAAACAGTCTCTGAAGAGAATTAAAAGATTTGGTAGTTAGCTATTGTTATAATTTAAGTGATGATTGTTATGTGTGTGAAGGGGGTGGCTCCCTGTTTCCTCTAGAGGCTAGTGTAATGTCTTGCATAGTTCATAACATCCATCAAGTAATTTCAAGTTTTATGCTCTAACTTTTGATTCCACCATTTTTCAGAAGTCCAGCCAGTGAAGAAAGCAGTAAGACAAACTTCAGTCTGGAGTCATACCATTCTGTTTGTTGATAAAGACATGTATGATGCTCTACAACCACACTGTGCATGTCAGTAGTTCTGGGGTTGGTTCTAATTATGCTGCTTCTGAGTTTCAGCAGCAAAGCGCAGATGCCAGCAGAATTGCCTGCCATTGTGCATGCCAAGAAATAAACCAGGTTTTAAAGGCCAGCTTCTCTGAAATACTGCTCCACTTCCAAGGTACAGCACTAACTCCTGAGAATTAGAGCACAGCATAAAACAATTTGAGTTTATTAGCATTAAATAGAAAGACAGATTGTTGATTAGTTTTGCCTGAAGAATTGTGTGGAAAAGGGAGCTGGAACTGGCCTGTGTGATTCAGACTTCCTTGGCTGCCTAGCTGCTATGAATGGGCTGTTAGGATCTAAACTGGATTATTTTTGCTGTGATGCTCTTCTAGACTATGTAAGCATGATCCTGTTTCATGAACAGCCATTAAAGAGGAGCAGCACTTGAGTTGGGTAATAGCTGTCTTTCCATTGTTGCAATAGGGAACTTAGTTACATGTCCAGGATTTTGGTAATGCAATTGGAGCTGAAAAGTGACTTTTCCCTAAGGCTACGGCACTTTGCAGTTGATCAGCAAGAAGGTAACTGGCAGTAGTGTTCATGTAGATGCAACCAGTGTTTATAAATGTGCACTCTGTTTACAAAGATGCATAGAAGTCCACTCTACAGAGGCACTACTCTAGACATCGAATGGGCATGTAAGGTGGGAGTAGAATTTGGACAGATAAAATGTGAAAGTTTTCCTTTGCAATGCACAGCTGTGCTCATAGGGCCTAACTAGGATGGGGTCCAAATTAGCCTGAATAAAACATGGGCTGTGCTGCTTCCCTGTGTAACAGTCAGTGTCCTTGTGGTGCTTATAGCAGTGATTTTTAAATTAATAGTAATAATAATTAATCATAGCTATTAGGTACTAGAATTGTCAACTATTACAGTAGCCTCAGCTAATGTACTGCTTGAACTTGGGGGAAAGGTGGTGCTATCAGTGAAAAGCAATTTGCATATTCAGAGTTGACAGAGTCAAGAAACACAGTTACCAGCTTGACTTTGCAGATGCGAACACTGAACACCATCTGCTACTGGCAACAGGTAACCCAAGGGCCAGAGGAGGCACAAGCCAAAGGGATGGTACAGCAACTGCTGAACAGCTGGCTGTCAGCCCCTTGTCCTAGGGGCCTTTTCTAGGTATCCTGTTACCTCCCAGCACCTGCACATGGTGCTGGCTGTGCTTCTGGCTGTCCTTTAGAAAAGGTCCATTGTGATGATGATTGCTGTAGTCTTCTCAAACTAGCTGTACTAGATGGAATGCAAAGTCATGATAACTACACAGATTAAGTCATCTCTCACACTATTTAAGCATTCTGCATTGTTAATCTGTGCTGTGGGAGGGGAGCACCACACTGCTACTTGCTGCTCTCACCTCTGGTGGGAGGTACTAAAGAATCCCAAAGTATGGAAAAAAATGAAGCTGCACCTCCTCTAGAAGAGGAGTGCCTGACACTGTGCTCTAGAGCTGAAGGTATGGTGGAGACCAGAGCTCCCTAAATAGGCCTAGTGGAAGATATGTAGTTTGGTAGTGGGAAACCTCTCCTCCCATACTGTGTTTGCTGTTCAGTCTCCTACATTTCAGTCTTGCTTGAGAAAGGCATTCCTTGTCCGATGCAGAGCCAAACCTCCCTTCTGGAGTACAATGAATGGAACAAGCTGAAATTATTTACTTGCACTTTGCCTGTATTCTTTGTATTGTACAAACAAAATGGGGAAAAAAAACCCCTCAGCATCTATTCCCTGTGTGCCAGTACTACAGGATTAAGCACTAAGACACCTACGCAGAAGATTGATTCAGTTTTATAGAACAGAATACAGCTCTGTTTAAGTATAAATAGTCATATGTATTGTCATGTACTACTTTCAGGGTAGCTGGGGCTGTTGCCAAGGAGCAGCAAAAACCAGCCACTCTTGAGAATGTGTTTTTCATTAGTGAATGAGAAAACAAACCCATCAACTTTGAAATTAATGAATTGCCCAGACTTTCCTTTACTTGCTCTCCTCCCAGTAGCAGTTGTGAACAATTGTTATGCTAGGTGGTAAGAGGGGCTTTCAGGGCAGTTTGTCCAGCAGCCAGTAACCTTTGCCTCTCCCTGAGAGACAGGGGTACAGGCTGGAGAAATTTCATTACAACTTTTCCCACAAGATCAAAGCCTGGGGGATGTGCCAGCATTTTGTGGTTACCAGAAGCTCATCTGCAACCTCTTGCCCAGGCCCCAGGAAGGATTTCTCTAAAATATGGGAAGAGCCTGGGACCTGGTTATTACCAGTACCTCAGTTCTAGTCCTGGACCTTAACACCATTGTGCTTCAAGCCTCTGGGACAAAAAGGACACAGACAGATGCTGCCCCTCAGCCTTCAGGAGAAGCTGAAGATGGAGCTGTGAATGGAACTGAAGTGAGCTGAGGAGAACATAGAACTCTGGAGAGTTCTAGAGGCAGGGAAAGGGGTGAAAAGCAAAGTTGAGAGGGGAACAATAAAATAAGCACATATACTAGATTACAAAGTTTATTAAATATCAAGTTGAAGAGAATATCTGGAAATAAATAGGGTGTCAGCTTCACAATTACTATAAAAAGGAACAGTGTAACAGCAGCCTTCATTGCTTTCCTCACTGCCTGTTAGGTCTTTGAAGTAGTAGGTAAGAGACCCTGTCTTGTCCAGTCTTAATTCATCTCAGTACACCCATTCCTACTCTTCCAGAACTGGGACTTGGTTTTATAATATTCTGATCACCAGTAGCTTTTGCAGACAGGAAGTGACAACTGCAACAGGTAACACTCTGAAATAAGTAAAACTGCTTGTTTTATTGATACACATGTCCTGCAACACTGGCTAACATCTGGTCAACAACCACTGTATTGGCTGCTAGCAGCAACAAAAAGATTGTTATCTATCCTATCACAGAAGTTTTGGAAAGTACCAAGGAGACCAAAAGTCAATACGTTACCATTCCTGTTTTCCCCATGGGAAGTGTTTCAGGTGCACCACAGGTGGTGATGCAGGAACTGTGACTGTCTAAAGCTGCAGCAATTTTTAATACAAAAATAAACAAGAATAGCATGAGAGGCCCTGGGCACAAATGAAATACAGAAGGTTCCATCTGGGCATCAGGAAACACTTCTTTACTATGAGGATGACTGAGCACTGGCAGAGCTTGCCCATGGAGTCTCCATCCATTGAGTATTCAAAAACCAATGCACTCCTGGGTAACCAGCTCTAGGTGGCCCTCCTTAAGCATGGGGGCTGGACCAGATGAACTCCCAAGGTCCCTTCCAACCTCACCCATTCTGTGGTTCCAGGCTACAAAGCAAACATAGCAAAAAGATCACATAAGTTCCTTGGTGCTACTATACACTCAGAGTAGTTTTAACCTAAGGCGCATAAAGTGACAGCAATGTAAAGTGCTCTGTTCTCCAGCTTGACCACTGGTAAAACTTTAGCAGCAGAAATAGTCACTGCATCAGGACTGAACCAGCAGGCTTTGTCAAAAGCACATCAACCCATATCCTAAGCATTAAAATAACACTGGAAACATCAAAAACACAGAGTGAAAAAGGATTAAACAGAACAAAGGAAATGCTTTTGTTAAAACACAGAACATGAATGGAGCAAAATAATACATCTCAGTAAGAAACATTTTGACCATTCTGTCAAGCTCAAGAATCCAGATGAGTCAATCTGCTAGCGAGAAACGATATGGTTCTTAGTGTGAGTGACAACAACTATGCATCAATGAACCAACAGGTAAGTGCAGTGTGCTTGACATCCATTTAAAAGACTTAGATGGCAATAAACACATTTTCACATTTGAACCATGGGATGGGAAACCACTGTGTAAACAAAATGATTTCTAGAGCCTTTCCCTAGCATCTTCTTCAAATCAGGTAATTTTTGGTTAAAACATCACGGTACTCCTGTATTGCCCTGCAAAGGGGATCCTGGTCAACATGGAAATTTTTTGAAGATCCATCAGTAGATCCCATGGGAGAAGCTCCAGCAGACCCAGTTTCAAGTTCAGCAGTAGCTAGGGAAGAAAGACACAACATTCCTGGTGTTACTTTTACAGTAGAAAGGGCCAAATAAGTCACCATAAAAACATTATGGATAACTGGCCAGCCTGCAGTCCAGAAGGAGATTAAAAACTACCAAGGGAACATAACAACGAAAGGGGCTGGGCACAATGGAAGAAACACTTCCCCCCCCCCCCCCTTCTTCTTTTTTTCCACATTTGCTTATCAGTCGGCAGTATTTCTAAAGCTAGTGATGAAATTCCAGAGGCTACACACTGAACATCTTCAGGGGATCCACAAACAACTCCTGCTTAGGCCAGTGCTAAACTTAGCCCACTACAGATCTCTTCAACCTCAAGTGTCTGTGTTCCTCACATGTCCAAACCAGTGATTTACTAGAACAGTACCCCTCAATAATGGCTTTTGCATTCACTGTGACAAACTTAAAAAGAATCTGTCTGTGAAAACACAAACACCTTTGCACTGCAGTCAGGCCAGGACAAATCTCCCAGCTCAGCAACTTCTCTGACAGGCATCTTTGTAACTTGGCCTGGAAAAACTCTCTCTCCTCCATGAAAACACATACTCGGGTGAAAGCAAATCCACTTCTGCCATCATTCTCCAGCCACCTTTTAAAGACAAGGTCCTCAAACCAAACATCTAGCAGATGGGCAATTATGTTCACAATGCACACAGATGCCGTGCAATGGCTGTGTGTCCATTCAGACCCATGGGGAGAGCTGTGAAGCTACAGCTGAACAAACTGCAACCGAAAGACCATTTTGCAGGGCATGTTTTATGCTCTGTATTACAGGCATTCAACTCATGTTTACCTAAACACTACTGAGCAATGTTTTCATAAAGGATAACTTTTGTAACTGGTTATATTCAAGACTGCAACATAAAAGCTACAAATATAAGCAATGATTAAGAGAGAGAGCAAAAATCAAGAACTAACAGCAGAGAATGTGTATGGTATAGCAGTGAGTGCAACTGATGTATGTGGAAGGAGAAGTAATGGCCGAAGTCTATAAAAATCTTATCTCAGGGCTTCTTTTATGTTTGATGTCTGTGCTTGAGCATTAACTCCAGTGAAAGGTAACTTCAGCTTAAGACAATATATACCTGTGTGGGCAAAACAAGCCAGTTTTCTTTGCACTTGTTTTTAAATGAACTGCATACCATTCCATACAATATTTTGGTAAGCAGGGAGTTCTCTCATTCAAGTCTAAACTGGAAAGCTAGTAGAAAAAAACCCAACTTTTCTTAGCACAGGAATTTGATAGCTTTCAAGTCATCACTTCCAAGAGTTAGGAATAATCATCTTTTTCCTTAAAAGTGCTCCTAGCATAATGACACATTACCCTGTTCAAGTTCTTTAGTGATTTTTTCATCCAGTTCCTGCCGTACCTAGAATTATACAGAAAATAAACAGTTAATATTTTAATAGCTATAGTTTTGTAATATTAAGCTACTAAAGCATTCTTAAAGCCCACAGATAACGTGATAAAAATGAAAAATATCCCAAATAGAAACAGCTTGGTTTGGGGGCTTGATTTTTAATGAAGAGAAACTCTTGGTCAGCCAGGCTGTAGCATCCTCATTGTTGAGCAACACTAACTGCAGCACAAAACAATCCGTAACTCGCCAGCTGGACTATAACCGGGCATTTAAAAAAATACACAGGAAGAAAGGACAGTGGAGTCATTACAATGAAGGTACGGGTTCAAGTCTATCATCAAATACATGAGCACAACGTCAACTAAATGCTGAGAAATGCCACCTGTCAGGTAAAATTCATCTGAGATTGGCTTCTGCAACTTCATAAGAAAAAAGATACAACAGCAGCTGCTGCTGGATTGACATACACTATTGTACAGGAAAAAAGCATGCGCCAAAATTGTTATTTCCTCCTCCTTATGGTAAAAAAAGTGAAAGGGCTCCTACAGATCACACTGAGAATTTTTTTCATTGTTATTGCAAATACCATGACACATATACATAAAAATATAAAAACATGTCAATTTTTCTTGCAAACTTTTTACTAAGGAAAGACAGCAACAGCTTCTACACAAGTGCTGTGGGTTTTATTGTGTAACCAAAACCAGCTTAGATCACTAGGAAGGAGCACTTACTCCTTTCTCCTCTCACAGGTAGTTACTGCTACCAGTTAAGTTATTCTCACTTATGATTCTAACTTCAAAGTCTTCCTATGAAGAAATCAGATCTCCGAAGAGTCTTAGTCCAAGTGCTGTATGCTTGGTGTTTACATTTGATGATACTTATGACTACATTTTTTTCCATCAGGTCTATGACATAAGTGAGTTTCAAAAACAGGTATCATACAGCTTCCAGGCCTATGACAGCCATCAAGATGCTAAAGGGCTTGGATCATGTGAACTGTGTGGAGAAGCTGAAAGAGCTGCAACCATTTCTTTACCGGAGCAGAGAAAGCTTGAGAGGAACCCTGCCTATGTGCATAAATACCTGGTGGGAGCAGTAAAGAAGATGGAGCCAGTCTTTCCCTAGCTGTGTCAAATCAAGTAACAGGAGGAACAGGCACAAATCAAAATAAGAGAAAACTTAATTTCAACATAAGAATTTTTTTTTTTTATTGTAGTCATGGTCAAACATTTGAACAGGTTGCCCAGAAAATTCTGTGGAGTGTCCACTCTTGGAGATGTGCAAAACCTTGCTGAACATAACCCTGAATGATCTGCTTTGGCTGACCCTGTTGTAAGCAGGGGTGGGGTTGGACTAGCTGATCTTCAAAGGCCCTTTCCAGGGTATTTTATTAAATGAGCAGGCTCACCTAGCAACATACCAACAAAAAAACCCCAAACCTGAAACATGGCACAGTGTACTCAACAGGCCATGGAGAGCAAAAGCCTCATGACTGGAAGCTCTCTGCATATGCTCACAAGAGGAACTGTAATTCCAAGGGCCAAAGAAAGTGAGGTCATAAACCAGCAAAGAGGAAAGAAGGGCCCTCTCCAGGACTACAGAAATAGCTGCAACCAAATTTACCAGCTCCTCCTGGAGAACAACTACTCTGTGGTAATTCAGTGGAATAGTCTGTGCCTTCACAGCTAGAAAAGGGGAGCACAGAGCTGAAAGAACAATGGAAAAGGAGCTGCAAAAATCCCTGATTCTTTTCAAGCAGATACAAGCAGAAGCAGAATCCTGGGGAGAAGGGACCCCCTAACACATGCAATGAGATACAGGTAACAGGAAAAAAAGCAGGAAAACTAATACCTAGACCAAAAGACAACCCAAACCCAGAAGCAATCCTAGGTAAAGCAGTAGTAGTTGAGGTGTTGAAAGAAACCACTTCCTCTGGTTTCTGGAACCTTCACAATGACCAGAAGGTCCACAGGACCCTCTGCAACATGCAGGGATCAACCAAGAGAAGACAAAGATCTTGTTTTCCTCTTAGTCATTCCATTAACATCTTTGTGACTTCCATCCATGCCTGAGGAAAGATAAATTGGTGGAAATAAAGCCAACACATTAATTTTTGAAAAGGGAATGAAGAGCCAGGCAAAGTACACCTTTGAGAACAGTAACTTGCCTCTACTGTTCTCCTTCCCCCCCCTCCCAGAGTCCCCTGGAAAAGGCATCACAGCTGACTATCCCAAACAGCCTGAGCAGGTACTTCTCGTCTCACTGCACATGTCTTCAGGCAGGAACATACTGGGTTCCCTTGCAGCAGTTACCTTCTCAGTAATTCTTTTTCAGAAAGCAGTGTCAACTTACTACTTACCCACATGGGTTGCCTAAGCACTGAGTAAGTTGGATCCTGTAAGACTCCCTAAGAAGATACTCAGAACCTAGGAACTTGACTTCAGAATAGTATTGGTAATCCCAGACACCTCTGTTAACACCAAGAACTTTCTGAATATCAGAACTGGCAAGGAGGGTAAATAATTCTACCACTATAGATAGCGAAGCTCCATTACAGCTGATGAAATCCATACACTGTCATCTTGCAGATGGTTAACTACCGCAGAAGCCATAACATTACAAATACATGAAGCATGAAAGTACTCTGCAGCAATCATTCTTTCACTCGGACGAACTCACAAGTTCAGAATACTTGCAGCATTAGGAAAATGGGAAACCTAACAGCATAAATAGACAATGCATTTCCAGTATAAAATACCACCCAACATTGAACAACATTGACTACAAACCTTGTCAGGTATCTGGCTGCAGAGAAAAGAAAGAAGAACAGATTTTTGATTAAGGAGCTGAAGAATGAAAATGGCCTTAATTTCAAAGGTCTTCAGTGAGAAATAAGAACACGACCTACATGTAAATGAAGCAAGTAAAAAAGCCAACAATACAAAGACTGCTTCAATACAAGCATGTAGATGGAAAAATAAATTGCAAAAGCACACAAATTGAGAGTGTAGGAAGTAGACATCCTTTTCTCATGTTATGTAGGAAAACTGGTTTCATAAATCCAGTAATCCACACTGGTTGCAGCTAGCAGAGTTCACTGTTATTTTTGGTGTCAAGATACCCACATTCATTTTCACCAGCCTTTGGCAAAGCTGTTAGGATTTAAGCTTGACATTTGTTAAACCTAATAACAAGACTCCAGTCTCAAACTCTGCCTGCAGACATTCCTTGCCTTAGCAGTTCCCAAATTAAGGTACACAGACCACTAATAGTGCCTCATATTGATGTTTTATCTGCTTGATCCAGTTTAGCTCTGGATGGTGACATGACAATTCACGAGCAGTTTGAGAGTCAGTAGATCAGATCACAAAAGACAAAAAGACCCTGTCAAAGATCTCTTGACTCCTGTAAAGGACCAGCAATACACACATACATCCTTCTTATGAAGTCCTCCTATGAAAGAAATTTCAGCCAACCTCCTTCCAGAACATAATGAACTGCTAGTCACTACAGCCACTCCTTGTAATTGCATGCAGAGATTTTTTTCAAATACTTGTAAATTATTCCTCATTAATGGAGTTCTAATAAAAATAAAAACAACCAAAAAAAGCTCCAAAGACATTTGCATGTGATTGGGACTTTACTGGTTGATAGGCTAGTGAATATTAACTTTGTTGTATTTTTCAAGTTCCTTTCATACTTCCATTTCAAGATTATTTATTTCTGTAGCATATATATTTGATAAGGGGGAAGGGGCTATACTATAAGGGAACACATTTCTTTATGGTTTTGGTGTTTTTTTGTTGTTTGGTTGGGGGTTTTTTTAAGAATAAAATGTTCATTTTCTGCTGAGCTTCCAGCATGACCATTTTCAAAATGTAAAGCTATATGTATGACTGACATTCACGTCTCATGTTAAGTAGTGATTTAGGAAAACTGTTAAATCTTTCAAGCCTTTAAGCTCCAAATTCCTTAGTTATGTTTAAAAGAAGCAACTGTGTCCACTTGCCATAGGAGCACTTCTTCCTGTTGTTCACAGTCAGCATCATTTACCAATGTTTTCCAACAGTTGCACGGACAAAGAATTAATAACATTCTGAATAACAGCAGTGTCAAGTATTTTCACCTCCTTGCCCTACAGATATTTCAAAGCTTTTGCACTAACCAAATTTACATAAATATCCTCCTCTTAAGAATAGCACATCAAAAACTTCAAATAGGCTCTCTCACCTTGAGTAAGCTACTTTGAGAAACACCAAATCTGCAGAGAGCTTAGACTATAAAAAGAAGTGGAAGATGACCTGAGGAACACTGCCGTCTAAGCTCCTTAACTCCCTGTCATTATGAGCTTCAGTGTCAGAAGCATCTGTAATCTCCAGCCAAGAAGGTACTGCTCAGCTTGAATTTAAAGGCAAGACAAATTCTGTAGAAGGGAACGAGGTTAGTGGAAAAAGTCTGAGGCATAACTGAAACAGAGTGAAGCGAAGAAAAATCTTAAGAGTCAGAGAAACTCTCCTGTCTTTAAATAACCTGGTGAACAGGCAGAGTACTAAGGAGCACAACCGACAAAACTCTTCAAAATGGACTAAAACTGTTATCTCTAAATTGTTTCCTCAAGCTCCAAACTGTCTTCTAAATGGCACACAGGACACCTGCAGAAATGACAGCACAGACTGGGCATTTGGTAATTCTGCATTTGGAAATGACCAAGATTCATCACCCATTGCTGTATGCAGAGGAATATATGCAGGTTTTCTGTTTTGTTACTTTCTGACTTAAAGCCAATTGAATTTCCCAATTCAATTCTCTCTCTCTCTTCCCCCCCCACCCCCGATGTATGTCATGAATCCTGTAGTTTTAGTTCCTCAGAGATATGGTCTGGCTTCAAACACCATTAAAGATACACTACACCCAGTTGAGGAAACTTAAGCCAGCAGTTCTAAGTGAAAAACCCAATTCAATTCATGTCCTCTAGCAGCTACTCCATCTCTGAGAAACCTGCTTGTTTTCTCTGAAGGACTCTGAAAGAGAAAATGAGGATTTAAGACTTTCCTGAATACACTGAACACCAAGTGACCTGAGGTTACAGGCAGGGCCATTACAATAAGTCTCAGCTGTTCCCTAACTGGTGCTTACAGGAAGAAATATCACAAAAGGATGTGCAGCTGGATGTAGTAACAGGGAGGATAAATTCACACTGGCAGTTCTGAGTCCCAGAGACCAGCCTTCTGCTTCAATTGAGGGAGAACAGGCATGCTGACATTTCCTGCTTTTTCTTAAGAGAACTTGGTAGAAATAGTAAGAAATGGGAAGTTCTCTGAGGATTTAGCAAGTTTTACTCACCTTCATTCAAGGAAGAAAACTTTAGAAATTAAAAGCTAGTCCTAAGAATACAAACCATGTGTAGTGAGAGTTATCCTCAGCTCCTCTGTTGACAGCAAACTAAAGTCTTTGAAGATTGTAAACAAGATCAGAGAGAACTTCAGGGGACTAAGTTCTACTAACAGAACTGCACTAGGAAGGAGAATTTTACATAAGAAAGTCCCCAAGCTAACAACCAAAACCCTATCTGACATCAGTAACTGGAGACCGGGAAAATGTACGTAGGACTGCTCAAGGCTGATGGGTACTTTTTGGTTCTTTTTTTTAAACTTCAAAGTGAAGCCTCAAAAAACAGTACCAAAACCCCAACATAGCAATCTATCACAAAATGTGAGAAACATATGCTCTGAAAAGAAACTCGTCGGGTTCTGTGGAAGTCAGGACACTTAACGAGAACAGTATCACCATTCTCAGATCTCATTTTTCTTGGAATCAGCTCAAATGTTTTTCACAAAAACATTTGGGAACTCTTTTTTTTCATAAAGCATTGCAGCAACCTATATAATCATTTGAAATATGTATCTGCATATATTAGCAACTGGATTAAAAACAAGATATGAAATAGCCTTAGAAAAAAGCTTCATTTCTGTAATATACTTAAGGGAAGCTAGTAAACCAGTAAACATATCTATCTTGATATTGACAAATCTTTGAGATGCCCAGAGAGTTCCAGTCTCTTTTGGAAAATTAAAACAGAAAGGACTACCTAAAGAATGTTGCTGTAATTCAGTTAAGAAGCAGAGAGTACTCCCCACTTTTTGTCCCTTCACTGTCTTTTCTTCCTGTTTTAAGGCACAAGTGTTAATCCTTTTCTTTTAAACTAGGACAGTTTTTCTCCTACAAGTGGGATGGTTTCCACCTTTGCTTTTTTCTTCTCTTAACATCTTGCTTCCATCTCACTGCCCTTTCTTTCCTTCACCTGTTCCCTGCTCTCCACCCCTCTTTTTCCCTTGTCCTGACCTTCTCCTTATTTCACTTATGCAGTGGGTCCCTCCATCTGGCATCTTTTATACTGCTTGCATGCAGAGTAGTCCCCATAGATGGTACAGTACTAACTGCCTCCCGAGTTCTTTCTGTAATACATGTCCACTCCTCTAACCTGAACAACACGTTCAGAGTGATGCAGAAAAGATGATCTCTCTGACACCGCTATGCGTTACCTTTGTCCATTTTTGTTTTGTTGTTTGTTGGGGTGGTTTTTTTGTCTTAAACCAGGTGCAGTGTGTAGACACATTGTTTAAATGGGTTCTTTCCAATGTGGGTGGGACCACTGAACTGAGATGGACTCAAAAGTGGATTAATACTTCTCGCATTCATGCCACAAATGAGGGACAGAACACTGACTGAATAGAGAACCTTGTCCATGCCTCAGCCCGATGCTAGGTGAGGAACTGACTACAACTACTGACATCTGGTTTCCAAATCTCACAATATAGATATTCACCATTCTGTGAGGGATGTGCCATCACACTAACTGCTAATTACAGGACATACTTTCACCAGAGGTATGGCAGAGGTTGCAACATTGCTGCAAAATTAGAAAGCTGTGAAGACTTCCTGAGGAGTAGTTAATTTTTACCTTTTCATGTAATAACACACAGCACTAACTACAAAACCAAATGCCTCCTATGCATAGTATATGTCCTACACTGAAGTGTTAGGTAAAAAGTTACATGATCCTGTTCATATAATCCTTTTTTGTGAAGCATCCCTTTGTTGCTTTTGATATACTAGACCAAGTTCCAGTGAGGAAACTGCTAAAAAGAAGCTAAGTGGAGAATGAAAAGGCTTCTCAAACAAAGATGTCTGAGGGGATTTTGCACTCATCATAAAGTCAGCCCTTTTAAATAGGCCACGTGTACTATACATTAAAATTTAATGAAGAGCTTTGCTGAGAACTTGGTATGCCACAGTATTCTTTTTCACAGTTTCCACTGTAAAATAATGCAGTTACACAGTCCACTACTGAGATCTCAGTTTTGTTTTTTTTTTTTACCTTTGATCACTCATGGAAATCTGTGCAATACTGATGACCAAAAGTCTTCACCTCTACCACATATAGTTGTGTACTAATCTGATGATTAGAAATTGTTTCCATGTATTAGACCATATGATTTGCAACTATAAATGAATTCTAACTTTAGGCTAAAAAGCATAACCTTGCTTAAGGATACTCTTTAGCAGTAGTTGAGAACACTATTTCAAAATGCTTACCTTAGCCACATAGGCTTCAACTCTGTTTCTTGATGATAATGCATTCCCAGCTGGGCTTAGGAAGCTTCCACCTAGACTTAGACTTCTGTTCAGTGCCAAACTGTTGCCAAGATGCCCCAGTTCAGTTGAATACAGAACTGGACTTGCAGCCAGACCTCCACTGACAATGCTGCTTGCAATTAAAGATTTGCTTCTATGGCGCTCCTGAATGAGCTTAGCATTGGCTTCTGCTAGTCTCTCATTAGCTCTGAAACATGCAAAAGCATACAAAGAATTATACTTGGTATTAAGACTTCTGCAAAGTTACTCTTCAGGTCTTTGACTATTATCTGACTTCTGAAAGAGGAAGGGACTAAGAGCATCCAAAACAAGAACATAACATAACCTGAGGTTTTTTTGAGAGTCTATTTCTAACAAGTCACACTACCTGCAAGGAGCAGCAGAAGTTACCAAAACTTAGGATTTCTCAGCATTAGGGCTTCAAAGCAAGCTGGGAATGCCATGTGTTTACATAGCGTCTTCTGAAAGGTACAGCACCTGCCTAAGAACTGAGCTAGCCTCCTTTTCCCAAGAAAAGCTCAAACCTCCAACATGCTGCTAAAATGGAAGCCAAGAGAGGTTTGGGGGTTTTTTTTGCCTTCACAAAATCAAATTCTGTTCTGTGAAGAACCTATCCTTATTCAAGCAGTGAAAGACATGAAATTTATCTTTTTTGCTATACACAGAGTAAGAGGAGGAGCATATTGGAGATTGGAAAAAAAGGCTGCCTATTAAAACACAATCAACTTAAAAAATATCCTAGTAATGCCATGATCAATGGTGTTACTGCTGGAACACTACAGAGAAATGAAGACAGTTCTGATGAAGGGGAAGCATCTTAAGGTACTTTCCTCACATATATGACATCTTATGCTTGCTTAAATAATGCTGACCAGGTGTAGAAGAGGGATTTTAGGAGGAAAATGCATGAGGAAAAAGTAGCATTTTATTACCCCTTCAAAAAAACATGGACTTACCTTTCCAGTTTATTTGCTAGGCATCTTCTAATTTTTACTTCCTCCAGATACAGGTCTTTGTACCTTTCCACTTCTGCCTGCGTAGATTCTTTTTGAAAAATGCTGTCTTGTTGGGTATTTTTTATTCTGTCCAATTCACATTCAAGATCTCTAATTCTGTGTTTTAGCTGGTTTCTCAGTGAAGCGTGATGACTGGCTCTGATTTGTTCTAATCTGTCCTGGGAGGCTGCCTGTGTCTGAAGCAGATAATTCACTTTCAACAATCGCAAACAAAAAGAGAACTCTCCCCACCAGCTGACTGCATGTAAACCAGTTTCAGGAGCCAGCCTTACTCAGTGAGGCAACTGTGCCTCCTCACTAACATCAGCAATCAAGGCAGAATCCAGGAACCATCACATTAATTAATTCTTTTCATTCGGAAAGAATCCCCCTCTTAGTCTTAGAAAGAACACTATCTCTGTAGGACAGGACATATAGACATATGGAAAAAGGTTCCTCAAAGAAATTATAATGATCCCTCAACTTCTCCCCAACTTTGGCAACTTATTTCCTAAGCACTTTCCTGTGTACAATGACAAAGCAGGACCTGTATGTCCGGCCATGACACCCGTATGTTGCAATACCATTCGAGGGTGAACAGCAAGAACAAGACTGACAGACGGTGATACCACCGCACCAACTGCAAAATGGAAATCTACCTTGAGCAAGCTTTTGATTCAAGGACCTGGAGGCACATGACACACACGAGAGCCCAACCATATGCCCATCTCCCACTGCCCTTCGGGAAAGACAGAAGTACAGCACTAACAAAGCATCAGACACCAAAAATAAAATAAAATAAAAAATGACCATCATAACAAAAGTATATAATAGACACTACAGGCACAAGTGAGAAATTCACTTACCTGCAAAAATAGATTGACTTCTTGTAGTTTTTGTCTTATTTCTTGGCCAGCTCGTTCTTCCATCTCTTTTTTATACTGTTCTATTTGGCTTTGATCCACCACGTTAGTCTCCAAGCGGTGTTTGAGGTGAGCCACCTCTTCTTTCAACTGGCATTTGCTCTTCTCCAGTTTTTCGTGGTTCCCACGCATGGTGGACAACTCTTCTCGCAAATCCTGATTTTGTACTTCTAGTTGCATGCATTTTTTAGACTCTACCTCCAGCTGCTGGGAAAGTTCACCAACCTGTAGACAGCAAAAAAGGAACTCAAGAAGGATGTAAAATTAGTCAATTCTGTAAAAATTTGGTCAGGTGTTGGCCATCAAGACTGTCCTTGTCATTTGCTGTCTGTGTATTAAAACCAAAGTGAAATCAGACTCATCTTTTGAAACAAGAACAGCTTTCACATAATTTCTGATAGGATACCTCTCAGGTTCTCATCCTTTCTCAGTTCTTTGGCTGTAGGTCACAGACCAAGAGGTACCAAACCAGCAGCATTTCACCCATAGGGCTAGACTGAAAAGCACTAGAGCTCTTTTATTCTGAGATGTCCATATGCTCATGGGAAATCAAACACACCCATACCTAGCAACCTTCTGGTTTCATTAGAAACATCATCTATCATGTTTTAGTGAAATTTTTATATGCTGTCAACACAGTCAAAGCTTCATTACATAACTGACAGGAAACAGATACTCTTTTTTTCCATTACACTGAAAGATTTTTAAACAGTGGTTCAGAACACAGCTTTTACAGTTGAAAAAGTATTCTAGGTCAAAACTGAAGTTTATTTTCAAAAATTTTCAGGAAGTATCAGACTTTCAACAGGTCCCAGTGGTCAACTACAGCTCCATCCTTCTTTCCCCCATCCAGAAACATACCTTTTCTCTACATACTGAACACAAAACACGATGTCCTGTCCTTTACTGAAAAAAAAGTGGAGGAAACTAGCATAGTAAACACTTGAAAGAGTCTAACAGCAAGTAGAAACTTAACACTTACTTAAAACTGCCTAAATGCCTTTCCCTGTCATTCAAAAGGACTCTTCCCACAGAAACACAAAAACACTACTAACTTTTAGACTGAAAATGAGCCACTGCAAAGGCAGTTGACTCATTCTATGCTCCCAGTGTAGCTCTGAAACATGGCTGCTTTAGCAACAAATTTGAGTAATGAGCAGAGAAACAGATACAAGGTTACAGGCTACTGAAAAGTCAGAGCAACCTCAAAAGCACTTTGTCCTCATAACAAGGGAAATATGGGCTAAGAGAGCTCCTAGGGAGCAGTAAGCTACAGAACTTTTTCTGCATCAGCTCACTGCACTGTACCCTGGGAACACCATTTAGAAAAGCAAAACCTGAACTGCCTCCTGCTCAACTTGTGCCTAAGACAGAGCTCAAGGGGTGATCATGGGCAAAGCCAACTTCTTGCAGTTGTCCTGAGTTACAGTAGTGTTACTCCCCTCTCTTCCAGAGAAGGAAATAATTCGTCAGACACAGAAAATGCTGTCACAGACTCAATCTGCAGCCAGGCACGCACCAAGCCTTGCATGTCTCAGACCTGACCCCACCCATGGATGTGACACCCTGGTAGGGCTGCAGACCTGACCATCCCTGTGAATGGACCTGTTCTGCTATTCTTGGTGAGGGCCTGTGAGGTCATGGACCTTGCCAGCCTTGCTGTGATTCTTGGCTCACCCTTCCTCTACAGGACAGCTTGCCCTTGACGTGTCCTTGCAAGGCACTGCTTTGCACATAAAAAGTTTGCATCTTTACCCATAATGGTAACTACACCAGTACAAGTTAAAGTCATCCACTACTGTAACAGTAGAATGAGCATCAAGAACAGTCAATCAATTCCAAAATACAGCAAAGAAAAAAAATAAATCAACAGCATGAAAATAAGTAAAAGAAGTATAGGGAAACAATAGCAGGTTTCAAAAGAAAAACATCACCATGGAATCTCGAATTAACCAGTGCTCACCTTTGTTCTTAATCTACCAATTTCATTGACCATTTCAGAATACCTGTTCTTCATTTCTCCCTGAAAATTAAGCTGGGACTCTCTTTCCTCATTCAACTTTAGTTTCTTCATAGCTCTGTTCAGAAGCCTCTTCAACCTGCACAGCGAATCCATCAAGAAAACAATGAAGCAAAGGAACAACCGGCCTTTTTCACATACTCTTATTAACAGAGCAGAGCTTGCTTCATCTTTAACGTGCTTAACACACCAGGAATTACTAAGGAAAAGCACCGTTCCTGTGCCACAAATCACTTACAGGGTCCAAATTTCATCAGAAAAGAGGAATAAGAGAGTTCTTTTCCCCTAGCAGCACAGCAAGCTGCATTTGCAGCTATTTGCAGCTGCATTTTGGCAGCTATTGAAAACTACAGACTCCTGCACAGAAGTGCTGTGCAAGAACTAACATAAGGCTTGAATTTACTCACAAACACATACACCTATTCTTACATTAAAGTTCAATTAAGTTTTACTTCTATTCAGGGATACTCTTCACTATACTGAAAGGCCATACCTCTTACAGTCTTTCTGCAGTTCAATGTTTCTTTTCATTTCTTGGTCCAGACGTAGTTCGACTGGGCGTTTCAGCTCTGCCAGTTTCTTCACTTTCTTTCTTTCACTTTCACACTTTCAAAATAGGAAAGATCCATGACACACAGAGTACAGGAACAGTATCTACATGCATTATGTGCATGTAACATTCTCCACAGAGAAGCTGCAATACATCTCTATCTGCTAGCCAAGTTCCATAAAATGCCAGGGGACAGAATTCCTGAGAATATTTGATGAATTCAGGTTTCACAACTAACAGGCTAATACTTAAAACCAGAAACAGATGCCCTCACTGAAGCAAAGGCCACCCTTTTCTAATGCTTCGAGGCAAAAACATGGAAAAGATGCTGGAGAACACTTTCTACACTTTCTCTGCCTATAGAAGGTATTGGGTAGGTATGCACATCATGGAAGAACATAGGTCAGTCTAAAGCTTTCATGGGATCTTTAACGACCAGGAGGCAAGGGCTTGCAGAAGAATTTGAACTTTTGGAATTATTCAATGCTTTATTCCCTTCTGCCATTACCTCCATCTCTTTGACGGCATTTACTTATTCACATGTTGTTCTTCCTCTTGGTGTTTTCTCAGCCAAACCAGAAGAGAGCTGGTATCTATTTTGACTTTGTACTTCCATTTTTCCTCTACCAAAAAGGAAAAGGGGAAAGACTGCCTCTTGGAAACTGGCAGAAATTTCTTTTTTCATAAGCATTGGTTCATTTGGCCAGAATTCCTTCAGTACATTTTTCTGCAAGGCTTTTAGGCTCCCACTACCCTGAAAACATGCAGGAGCACCTCTATACACTGCACTGGAAACATGAAGCATTTTAACCAGGCTGTACTGGGTCTGGCTGAGCTGGAGTTACTTTTCCCCACAGCAGCCCTTCCAGTGCTGTGCTTTGCACTGAGAGCTGGAAAGGTGCTGATAACACCCCCGTGTTGTGGCTGCTGCTGGGCAGGGCTCGCACAGCACCAAGGCTGTTTTCCAACATTCCCCTGCAGTGGGATGGGGTGGATGAGATCTTGGGAGGGGACAGCTGGGACAGCTGACCCAAACTGACCAAAGGGATATTCCAGACCATATGACATCAGCTGAACTATAAAAGCTAGGAAAAGGGGGGGAAAGGGGGAAATTGGAGCCCCGTTTCCCAGAAAGGGGACAGACATCAGCTGCTGATAGGAAGTACAGAATAAATCTTTGTTTTCCTTTGCTTCCTCACGTGGCATTGCTTTGCTTTTCATTAAACTACCTTTGTCTTAACCCACAAGTTTCATCTTATTTTCTTCTCCCTGGTCCATCTGGGGGGGGGGGGGGGGGGACAGTGATGGGGAAATTTGGGGGGCGCC
>JANHGN010011311.1:12516-24219 GCA_024605025.1 Megaceryle maxima
ACTTTAAAGAGACACAGCACTTTATGCTGACTGAGGCTTAGCCAGACCTAGCATGGGGTTGTCCAATCCCTCAAAAGTCACCATATTCCTTGTTCCACAAGGAATTCCGCTACACATATATATAAAATGTAAGATAGTAGCTGGGATTCTGAAAGTGGTAGAAATACTTAACAAGATAATTAACTCTTCCATAATTCTTCATTCGTATCTGAAGACTTACTTCATGAAAAAAGAACCCAGATCAGTGACAAAATGAACAGTGAAATTGAGAGTAAATTATACAAACAGAGAGACAAAGAATTTACAGTTGGTAAAAAAACATAAAGATATTGAAGAAAAATGTCTACAGTACACATAATATTTTTTTAAAGTTAATCTTGATAATTGGAATCTTAGTGTTTAGAAAAAGTAGAAAATATTTTTCATTGAAGTTTATTTAGGAGGTTAGGAAATAATAGCTCAGTAATGGTTTCAAAGAAGCATCATCATGCTGGATGAGTTTACCAAGAATTAAAAAATGCAACCATAATGAATGCCAGTCATCATGGTGAGATGGAAACAGGGATTATCACATATACACATTCTTGCTTTTTGATAGGAATCTAAGATTAAAAATTTGTGCTGATATAAAATGCCTTACTCATACATTCTATTTTTACAAAGCAAAACAAGACAAATTCTGGAACTACACCTGTTCAATAAAACACACCTTTAAAGGTATATAAACCAGAAACACATGCAAGGGAAACAGACCTCAGTAGTGGAGGACTTCTTAACATATCGGAAAAAAACCCCAAACATTAGAAGAATAACCAGAGACAGAATGCTGAAACTAGAGAATTCTGAAACATGAACTACTCATAATAATTTATTAGTACATGTTAGTTTAAAATAGTTGTAGTAGTCTTGTATAATTTGATCTTGAATCCAAGAGCTGAGATTCTTGTGGTTTTTCTGGAATCTGTTAAATTTCTTCCTAATCAGACAGCATTCACACTTATGAAATAGTACTTCTGGCACAGCTTTGACTCCCATTACATTGTCTCTGACCTGTCATCACATTCCTGCAGACACATTATCAAGTCAAAACATTTCATTGTCAAAATAGACATATTTTTCATCTATAGGAAAAACATGACCGTAAAGACTATGCCTTAGAAGACTGCTTCACTGCTAAAGTTAAATCACACCCAGACCACAGTTCAAATATTAAGCACAGAAAACCCTATAAGGAAAGTAGCATAAAAATTAAAGAGCTAAACCAAGCTTTGATGAGTTTTTTGGTTGGTTTTTTTTTTTTTTTTAATTCACTTGTCACAGAATGAAGGTTAAATTTGCCTGTGAAACAAAGCAAGTTATGACTAGCATATGCTAATCTGTCTAGCTGCAGAAGTAGAATGTCTGTAATTAGCAGTCATCACTGATGACTGCTGATGAACATTAATGTGTTAATAACATTTGTCTCCTAAAAGTTTTGGAGAAATATATCTCTCTCTGAAAAGTAACAATCTGAAATTCAGATTCTTTAAAAGCTGTTCATTGACCTTAGTTTTCATTATCATTTATCTGTTGCTAACTTAAGCAAATAAATAATAAATAATTACTTAAGCATGAATCCTATCAACTCATTTAGCATCCTCACTACATTTACCATTTATTCAGAGACAAAATCTACAAACTGGAACTGAGTCAAGTTGATGGGTTATGTTTGATCTGTCAGTTTTAGAAATTAAATAGTATTAGGTACAAACATTCAAAATCATGAGGAAGTCATGCTTTTTAAAAAACTAAGGAATAAAATTGTGGGGAAATTCTTTATATTTATAAAATAATACATTTTGCTATCTTTTATATATCTTCTAGTTTCAGTGTGTAAGCCTTATTTTTTTAATCCATAGCTATATGGGTATCTTTCCTTGCCTTCATTTTCCCTGCCTTGCCTTGTCTTTTCTGCTCATTGACTTTCTTCCTCCTTCTCCTTCTCCTCCTCCTTGATCTCCCCATTGTAGGTGAGTTTCAGAAATACTGAAGTGATGGAGTGGCTGAGCTGTTCCAAAATCTCACAAGGTACTATGGAAGCTGGCAGGTCTGCTCCATCCTTACACAAGTTATTTTCATGGGTGAAATTGCCTGAAAATAACCCAAAATCTAGCACCATGAATAGTGTTTTGTACTTGGCCAAATGACAGCAAAGGTTTTGCTTTCCTTTGTTTTTTCTAATGAGCAAAGTGTCACAACATATCTTCTATAGTCAGCTCCAATGTACTAATATCATGTGCACTTCAATAAGCCAGATTCAACATTTATGAGCTCTTGACCTTATCTGATGAAAGTAAAATGTGATTTTGGCAGCATGAATTTGTAAGGACTTGATCTGAAGAATAAAACTATTTTTCCCCTGCACTGGCTGATCTGATCCCTCTGAGAACAAATCACATTTAAGACCTCCCAAGCCAGACAGAAAAAAACAAAACAAAACCAAAACCAAACCCCAAACCAAAACAAAAAAAATGTCCAACCAAAAAATGCAAACAACCAAAACCAACAACAAACACAAATAAAAACCACAAACAAACAAACAAAAATAAAATTAAAAATAAAATAAAATAAAATAAACCGCTCAAAATCTCTCTAGCCACTTTGGAAATTTTAGGCCATTGACTGCAAATTACACTTCCTGAAAAAGAAATGCAATGCTGCCCATCCAGCCTTTCAACTCCTACAGACTTTCCAGAAGCACCACTCTTTAAAGTTGTCAACAGTTTATTTTACAAAGATATACAGTTAACAAGTAAGCAGGTAACACAGAGACAGCCTTTATGCAGTGCAAGAGGCACGCACCACTCTTCTCCAAATTGTTAGACACTTACAGCTGTTCATCAACAAACCAAATTGCTAGCAATGAAACCATGGAAGAACAGGGTGTTGCAAGTTTCCAGACCAAGCCTGCAAAAGACATTGTGAGACTGCAGCATGGAAAGTAAGGTCTTTGGAGACTTCTACTCATGCAAACAATCATCAGACTACACAAACTTTAGAAGTAAATTACCAGAGTTGGAAGAATAAAAAAGACACTCCAATTTCAGGTTTCCCTACCATAATTCTGAGATTATAAATCGAGGCTTTAACATCATGACCATATGTCAAGCTGTCTCACATTATGCTGGTTACAATATAACCTTTTATTTTTATATTTGTTGAATAAACAGTAGCCAGGAAAGCCTTTTAGACTTCTATTACTCATGCAGTATTTCCTTCTCCTCAGATATTTAAGAGACTGTTTCTTACACACACAGAGAATGGTTCTTCTGTTGTATGATTTGTCTGTTCTGAGTAGTGCAAGCTTTATTGGTTTCTCTTTCTGACATCTGAGACAGAGGAGTTGAGTTCTGCATTGAGTGAGTGATGAGTGCACTTTGACCTGGAAGTGTTCAGCCTACTGGTTCAGTGAATATATCCTGGCTAGAGAGATTAGTAGGTTTCTAGCCTCAAACACATGTGGATATATGTGCATGTATGAGAAAGATTCATCTACCTTTAGAAGTAATCAGCCCTGTTGAGATTAATGATCTCATGAGCACTGCATCTATTACAGGTCCATAGTCTCTGTTGATTTCCACTGAGAGAAAATGAAACACAGGTGCATTTATGCTTTCAAACTCTACCCTGTGCTAAAAGCAGCTCCCATCCTTTATGCTCTGTGTGAGTTAATTACTGTCTGGGTTTGGAACCATCCTCAAAATACAGAAAGTGTTGGGAAGCAATTTACTGGTGACTCCTTTCTGATGGTCACCAGTATCCACTTCTATTTTTTTCTATGGCTGCAAATGAATTCCCAGGGGAGCTTCCCCCACCATCTACAGTCCTCTTCCATGAGACTTTCTGTTTATACATTTTTATTTGTAGGCAAATTCTTCCTACTTATTCTGGCACTAGAAAGAAAGGACTTAGTGTACAAGGTAAGAGGCAGTAAGATTTCCAGGGCTGACACAAAAACAAAAAAAAAGTGAGTGGGTTATGATCTAAGAGCTGAGAAATTAGGAGGTGAATGGAAATGTGCAGAGGTAAAGATGAAATGTGGTTAGTGAAGAAGTAGGCAGTGACTATAGAGACCATACAGCTCTGAAGGAGTATCAACAGTTAGCAGAAAGTTATGTAGCTATGAATGATGGGGTAGAATGATGTTTGTGTGTGTATGTGGGCGAAAGGTGTTCACAACTAGAAGGGCTAGGGTCAAGGTGGCAGCTGAGCTCTTACTGTTGTCTGCAGCACTGGTTGTGGAGATAGACTAGGGAATCTCCATAAAATTAATCCAGATCTGGCCCTGAGCAGCCTGATTTACCATTGCATCTGGGCATAACTTAGAAGTTTGCCTTGCTTTGAATGGGGTTTGGATCAGATGATGTCCAGAGGCCCTTTCTAACCTAAATTATTATGTATTATTGTAATTTTAATAGGCACTACCATCTAGTTGGGATATATATCCCAGAGTCAGATTCTGGGAAAAAACGTCCATTCCCTCTTAAAAGAAAGAAACACAGTGCAGCATGTCAAGTAACCTTGGTGTTGCCCTCTATGTGCGTGAGCAACTGAAATGTATTAGGTTCTATCCAGGCAGGGAGGTAGAACAGGTTGAAAGCTTGTGGGTAAAAGTTAAGGGACATGAAAAAGGGAGTTAAACTGTTCTGGGTGTCTACTACAGACCACCAAACCAAGAAGAAGGTGCTGACAAGGCCTTCTACAGTCAACTGGAAGTGGCCGCTAGAACAGTCTCCCTCGTAGTCACTCTTCCTCGTAGTTGTGACTTCAATCACCCTGATATTTGTTTTGTTGGAAAGCCCACACAGCCAGGCATACCCAGGTAGTGGAGGAACCAACAAGGAGAGGTGCACTGACAGACCTTGTATTAACTAATAAGGAAGAACTCCTGGTCTCTGTGCCACTGATCACGACTGAGCTCTATTGTTTAGCCAGTTCTCAACCCATCTCACTGTCCATTCATCTATCCCACATTTGTGCATACAGGCATCCTGCCTCCTCTACTTCATTTTTTACTCAAGGGAATGCACCTATCTTGAGCTTGGGGGAACTAATGTTTTAATATCAACCAACTCTCTTGGGACCCCTTACCTTCTAGAGTCAGCCCAAGGGTTTCCTCAAGTAGGTATTTGAAGAGTAAAAAGTTAACCCTCCCAAATTCCAGGGTTGCAATCCTACTTATTACCTTGCTTCTTTCTTGTATGATACTAAACTCTACCATGTCATGATTGCTACCCCCAAGGCTGCTCCCATCCTTCACATTCCTGACCAGACCTTCTTTGTTCATTATATAAGGTCCAGCAGCACACCTCTCCTCATTGGTTCTTCCACTACCTGCATCAGAATGTTATTGTCAATGCACTGCAAGAGCCTTCTGGACTGAGTATTTTCTGTGTGGCCTTTCCAACAAATATCAGGATGACTGAATTCACCTATGAGCACCAAGGCATGTAATCTTGAGGCTACTTCTAGCTGTCTGTAGAAGGCCTCATCAACATCCTCTTCCTGGTTTGGTGGTCTGTAGTGGACACCTACAACAGTTTCTCCTATATTTGCATGCCCCTTAATTCTTACCCATAAGCTTTCAACACATTCTTTACCCACCCCCCACACCCCCCAGAGAGAGCTCAATGCATTCCAGTTGCTCTTGCACATAAAGAGCAACTCCACCACCTCACCTTGTTGGTCTATATTTCCTAAAAAGTACATGGCTGTCCAGGACAACATTCCAGTCATGTGAGCCATCCCACCATGTCTCAGTAATTGCAATGAGATTATGGCCCTGAGACTGAACACAGATCTCCAATTCCTCCTGCAAGATTTTCTTATACATTGGTGTATATGGAGTTAAATTATACAGGTTATACAAAATATGTATGTATTATTTTTATGTGTAACACCTCCATCTGTGAGACCACACACTGGTGTATGCAATCATCCACTTACCCATGTCTGACAAAAGCAGCATAGGGTAAATCTATACATTTATTCCACAAGAACAGAATGGCATCAATCACAAGAATACTATAAAAACCTGGTATTTGAAAATGTCTCTAGCCTTTCATTGTGACTACTGCCAGCAGAATGCAACATAAAACCTTCTGAAAAGAGTGTAATCATAAAAATGCAGAGATTATACTAACAATTCAAAATGAATAGGCCTTTGCCGTGAAAATCATGCTGGTGCTGAAAGAACATGTTCTTTTACAATAAGTTGGTGATGATTCATTATTTTACAAGAGCAACTGGAGTAGGGATTACAATAATGGAATCAATGACAAAAGCTGTTCAGTTTATGCATTTATGTTTCAGGATTTTTTAATCAACAGTAGAATAACATAACCCTGGGGTTAAGTCTGGTGCCAAAAGAGCTCTTGAAGTCTCAATTTGATCACATTATGTGAGATGACAACAAAGGCTGTGAGTGAAGATTTCAAGAAGCAAGTATGGATACTTTTCTGAAAAAGTGACCATTTGTTTAGCTTTTCTGGAAGGTTAAAGAAATACAGAAATAACCAGCTCTCCCTCAGGATGCTAGCAGATAGATCATGTACAGATCACATAGACACTTAAGAGGAGCTACCCAAAGACAGTTGTTGATATTCCTATGCACACTGTATTTTAGAAACATTCATTTGGTTGCTAGCAAAGAAGGCAAATAATGTGTGCATGACTTCATGGTACACCACAGAAACTTTCCTCCTTAGTCTGGTGAGATGAAGTTTTAGCTTCCTGAGTATTCAATTCATCAAAACAATTTAAAAAAACAAACAAACAAAACCAAACAACAAAACAAAAACAAACAAACAAGAAAAACCCACCAAACCCAACAAACAAACAATCAGCTACTTTGTGTATTTTAAGTTTAGCAGATTGCTCAGATGTGGCTCAGAATTCTTCCAAGTGTCATTTTCCTCTTCCTTTATTTATTTATGTGATGAATAAACATATTCTGATATAATACACAATCAAACCTAGTGATATAACAGAACTTTGCTATAGTGCTAGTGGGGATACTTAATTATTAGAAATGTGAGGAAAAGGGGTCTGTGGATAAAGTCAATGCTGTTTTGCTTAGAAAATAAGATAAGAATGACTGTACATCATCAGTCTGAAGGCTGACTTTAACAGATGCCAGTAGTGGATCCTTCTGGAAACACTGAAACCCTGGCAAATACAGAGTGACCCTTCCATTTACACATTATGTTAAATTTCAGCAATCTGGTTCAGGATCTTTATAAATAAAACTCTATCTGGACCATTGTGTTTAATATCCAACAATGATTGTCTTTCAAGATTATATGTAATCTTTTTTCTTTAATACATTTGTAGTTTTGACATTCACAGAGCCTTCTGGAAATAAGCACCACAATTTAAAAGATGTTTCATTCTCTTAGTGTGCACATCCCAATGCATTTTTAGGGTATATAAATGTGTTAGTTGCCTGACATGCAGCAAAGCTTGGGAGAAGCTAAATGCAGGTAAATTGTAACTTGCATTAGTGTTAGTAAGGTTAGATCCTTATAATGTAAACAAAGAGGCTGCAGTTTGTTTATTGTGAGATTGTGATGAGCTTGAGCAAAATCAACTTGACAAGTAATTTCAGTACGCAGTTGAAGGCAGGTTTTTCGTTACTGCAGCTTTGGCCTGATGAGCCGTATGTTAAATTGAGAAAGCAGTATTTTAAAATGTGCTGTAATGGTCTTGTGTTTACATATGATTTCCCACTTTTTAAAATTATTGGTATGTTTTGGAATGTTTATGATCAAATTGATTCACAATCCCTTGCTGGCTTTCCACCTTCAGAGTTTCAAGAGTTTTGTGGGGGAAGCAAATGTCTGAAACTTGGCTACCACAAAATTTCCCTCTGCCACTGACATGTAAGACATGATCTGGTTAATGCCATCTGTAGACTGGTTTGGCACTAAGGACGAAAAACATCTGGGTTACTCTAGGCTTTTGGTCAGAGTACAGTAATAGAATCATGGCCAGATGCCTTACCTACTTTGTAGACCATGACTAATGAATGACCATATAAATGTTAACCTTCAGCCTCAGCAGGTTCAGTTGTTCCCATTCAGCTGGAGGATGCTACAAATACTTTGTTTACACTAAATATCTGACGACACTCAAAGGCTGACTTATTTTCCTCTCACTAGGGAGCACATATGAGATCACTGGACATACATAAAGGATAAAAGCTATGGCAGCCTTGTTGCATAGTGCTTAACTGTGATCATTGGTTCCTAACACAGACAGGCAGAACGCTCAGATTGAAAATTAGTGCTTTTCTGAATGACCACACACAGTAGCTCTATCTATGCTAGGAAAATAAAAGACACCAGAGAATGTTTCCAGTAACACTGTGAATGTTCCATACCACATGGATATGGAGTCTATACTTACTCAGTTGTGCTGGTACGGTTTTGGTTTAGGCCAATTAGCAGCCTCAAAAGCAATTCATTGGCATAGTTTGTCAGCTAACAAACACCAGAAACCAGTCCCTATATCAGTCTCGATATATTCACCATATTTGTCAGGGTAGGACTGTTTAATACATGACACTCAAGGTCATTCTGTACCTCAGTATTGGAGAGAAATCAAAGGTGAATTCAATTTTCTAGTACAGACAGAGTTTACTCATGGCAACTTGTGACCTGTACTAATCCAGGACTCCCTCTCAGACTATTAATGACTTCAGAAAAAAAATCTGAAATTATCAGGTATTTTCTGTGAGTGCTGGAGAGTGATTCATCTCACTCTGAAGCTGGTATCTGGTGACTGGTTGACAAGCTAGCTAGGACCTGGCTTTATTGGCTAGACCTTCACTGACTACAATGGGAGCATAAAGATCTACATATAGATACCTACATTTAGATATGTCAGTCAGGATCCAAATTCTGACTTCCTGTCTCCTACAAATTGGTGACACCTTTATGGTGATTTTCCTCTGACCTGTTGCTAATCTTTGCCTTCAGTGCTGCCTCTTTTACTTCTATTAAGCTGTGAGGCGTCTAAATTACTGGGTTTTTTAACCAAACACTTTTGTTATTTTTTGAATAAAGTCCTAAACAATTTTAGGTTTTCATCATGGTCATTCCTGTTAACTTTGTATCTGCATATTTAGCTTCGCAGAGAGACTCAAAGGACATGCAGTGGCCATCCAAAATTACAGGTTTTCTAAATAAATAGAAAAGTAAAATGGTTGCAGATACACTTCTGCAAGAGGGATTACTTGAGGGATCAACTGCATTAAAGGCTAATATTCTTAATAACATTTTCATGTCACAGCTAATTAAATTAAAAGAAAATGCTTCATGCTCTAAGGAACACAAACATTAAATTTTCTAGTTTGTTGTGCATGTGGAAAGAACTCCTATTTCATACTTTCCACGTACAGCACAGACTGTAAAGCAAATGTTGCAATATTATCCTGGAACAGTGAAAGGAATTCCATGGGAAATATAACTCCACAAGGCATTTTACCTGAGGCTGAATTCATAATCTCCTCCACTGATACAAACTGTTCTCATTTGTACTGTTTCGTCTGAGGCATCTAATCTGCATTTCCAGTGCTTTTCTCAGGGGAAGCCCTGAATGCTGATACACTGAAATATAAACTAAACCAGCCCTGAAACATGTAATTTGTCTGTAGAGCTAATGAAAGTTTTTTTCTTAATGTGACTGCCATAAAACATTAAAGCTTCCTCGTTTGTCATAACTTCTACAACAGAAGTTTCCCAAATGTGTTACTTCCACTAGGAACAGGGAGATTAAAGCCTTTTAAGTGCAAATTAAATGTGAATCCAGTAAAGTGAGTAGCTACACATTGCTTTTATTAGGTGAAAATTGGTCCTTCTAGCTAGAATATATTCTTTGTTTCTTTGTTTCAGCAGTATTTTCATCCTAAATTCTCCAATCACAGCAATGGCAACTAAAATCTGGAGTTAATCCATATATAATTTAAAGTACAACTTTCCCTAATACCATCATGTGACTCTGTTCCAGTCCTGAGGAAAGGTATAATTGTTACAGTTGAAATGCATGTTTATTATTACTGACTAGTTTTCACCAGCTCCCAAAAGATCGTGTTTCTTCTGGTTGTTTTTATACTGTGATTATGAGAAAATAAGCAAGTACGTATGAGACATCTAAACTGGATACATACAAGGTGGGAACGGGCTGCTTACCTGACAGCTGGCAATTTATCTGATAATTGTGGTAAAATTTAAAATACGAAAGTAGAATTTGTAGACACATGATGAATTTATAAAAATGCAAATGCATAACTGTAAAATGTTAAGGTAAAAAACTATGCACCTTTGTGGTGGATTGACCCTGGATGGATGCCAGGTGCTCACCAAAAGATGCTCTATCACTCCTCTCTTCAGCTGGTATCACAGTTTCAGGTCAGGGCAGCCCATTAGACCTATAACAGATGCTCTCTGTTAACCCCCTTCCCTCCCCAAAACAATTTTAATGTCCTGTCCTGTTTGGAGTGGCCCCAGGGCTACCACATGAACTATCTCTCATTTGATCTGTTCTAAGGCCTGTTTTTGTTCAGGACCCCAGTTAAAACTGGGTTTCTTTCAAGTCACTTCATAGAAAGGTTTTACAATCTAACTGTAACCAGGAATTCTCCAGAAACCCACAGCACCTAAGAATGCTTGTGGGGTTTTTTTTATACAGCTTTGAATCTAGTATTCTCAACCAGTGTTAAATTTCCTTGAGGTACACATTTTATTTCACCATCTTTCATCATCACCCACAAAGTACCTCTAGGTCCTCAAGCAAAAGCAATGCCACTAATGGATTTGCCTTTGCCCAAAGAAGGAAATACCCAGTTTTCCTCAACAGATTTCATATACCACAGGGACCTTATCTCCTTCAACTGTGTGTAAAAGGTTTGAATGAGTAGGATCAGTTCAACTGATAGATCCTCTGGTGTTAACTAACCAGGTGGCTTGGGCTAAATGATAGTCCCAATTTTTAAAGGTTCCATCCCCCACTGCTTTCAGAGTAGTTTTTAACAGTCCATTGTATTGTTCAATTTTTCCAGAGGTTGGTGCATGATAGGGGATATATATACAAATATATACAAAACCAGTATTGAACCCACCTGCTCTGCCATGGGGTCCTCTACAGACTTCAAGTGGATATCTGCTCCACTGTGGACCTCCAAGGGCTACAGGGAGACAGCCTGCCTCACCATGGTCATGACCATGGACTGCAGGGGAATTTCTGCTCTGGTAACTGAAACAGCTCCTCTTCCTCCTTATTCACTGATCTTGGTGTCTGCAGAGTTGTTTCTTTCACATATTCTCACCCCTCTCTCCTCTGGCTGTTGCACATTTTTTACTCCCTTCTTAAATATATTATCACAGAGGTGCTACACTGTCATTGATGGGCCTTGGCCAGCAGCAAATTCATCTTGGACACAGCTGGCATTGACTCTATTGGACACAGGGGAAGTTTCTAGCTGCTTCTTATAAGCACCTACAGAGGTCACCCCTGCAGCCCCATCACCACCCCCCTCCAACCCTTGCAAATAAAAAAATCCCAAACTTACCAAGCAACCCAAATACAACACTTCAATATTTCACAAGCTCATCTATCTCTGTCAATAAAGATTTGCATAAGCTCTAGTTATTATATTAAATATTT
>JANHGN010011311.1:27006-39087 GCA_024605025.1 Megaceryle maxima
AAATAAATAAATTAAAAATATCATGGTTTTAAATTATGGTGTCCCTAAAGTTGTGCAGAATCACCATGCCTGGAGAAAACCCACATGGGGTTAACGCTGGATTCTTTGCTGGCCACATAGTTTACAAATTAAAAGCCTGAAACTACCTGGTTGTTAGACCAAGAAGAAACCTTTCAAATATAAATTCTCCTTCATCTGTTATTTTGTGTTCTGTGTAAACACTGTAAGGTACATAGAGGATTCTATTTCTATTACAGTGTGTAAAGAACTTAACCCAATGTTGTCATAATTCACAAGCAGGACAAAACGTAGGAATAGAAATAGGAAGGATAAAGTTGCCTGTAGGCAGTTATGGTGTACTGTCAGAGGCACAAATCTATTTAATGTGGACAAGAAGACATTTCAACCTTTTCCACGACTGAGATCACTCAGCACAGCTCTGTTATAAATAGCAAAGAAGAAAAATAGGTAGAAAGGTACATGCTCATGGTTTTGTTCAGGCATACAGAAAACCAGTAAGACATTTTTAAAATTCAAGGAGTTAATGGCAGTGATAAAAGAAGGTATCTAGGGCCAAAAGCTGAAGTCCTTAGATTCTGGTTACAATGACAGATAGAGTGGACCCTCCAATCATTTCTAAGTCCATGCTCTTTGACCATCTGAGCTGAAGACACAGCTGCTTTAGATAAGCAACTATCTCTAAGACGTTCAAAAATCCTGATGTCCCAGACAATCTCTTTCTGAAGCAAGACAGAGGTTGGGCAGGCAGAGCTCCTTATAACTTCGCATTTGAGATGCTTCCTTGCCTAAGAACTGTGATTTCAGGTCTAAGTGAATAATAGCAAAGACAAGTTGATCTGCAAGTTATGAGTTTATAAATAAAATCATTCCATAATGCATAACATTTGCACAGTTTGGATTATTCACTTGTCCTTGAAGCCTCTGCAAAATCATTAGGCTATGGCTTCATTAAAATGCCAAAGAGATCTTTTATATTCTCATACAGACCCTAGTACTAGGCATATATAGATATATATGGACTCAACTCTTATAAGAGTCACATTTAAATTTATTATAAACTCAGAAACATATCGCTTTGACAAAATGGACAGTAGGTAGTTATTAAAGATTATAGAGCCTATGTTCTGGTTTTAGTTCTACTTCATACACTTCTCATTGTAACCATGCTATAGTGCCCTCTATATCTTACCCAAGAGCCACACTGTGTTTTCTGTGCTACAATTAGTTGCTTAATTTATTTCAAGTGCATCCCCTCCATCTGTTGCTGATAGCTCCACATGTCTGTGGACAGCAGCATCTCTTGAGTTATGCTAGTTTCGCAGTCAGTTTTCACTGAGGTAATGGAAAACGTCTGTGTCCATAAACCCTTTCAATGATGGTTGTAAATCATGACTGGAGCTCTCCAGAACACCTGCCTGTACATCTGTGGCTAATCCCTCTCTGGTTTTAGATCTAGCTTCTTAAACCAAAGTATTATATAGTGCCAGCACAACCTACCTGCAGCTGGAATTGTACACAGAGGACAGACAATTAGAATGACCTGCAAACAAGTACATCTGTGACTCTTCACAGTGCTACTTCATTTCCTCATTTCAAGTAACAGACTTGATCTTTTCCCCAGATTTATAGTCTTGTTGTGTGATATTAGTAGATTTCACAGGAGAGAAAATCTGGGAAACATATTTCAGTGAATATCTGTCTACCTATTCATTTACAATGCACCAGGGAGCCATATATTTAGCATCTTGAAAAGAAGACCAAGATTTAGAGGAAAAGCTTCACTTCTTGGCCAATGAATGACAGTTTAGACATTGCAATAGCATTTGCCAATTCTGGATGAAATTTGTACTTGTTGTCTTTGGTGATATGGTGATATGTTGGTTGACCATGGCATGAATTATAAATACTTTCAAATTGTTCTAGGATTATTGCAATAATCTCCTAAAAAGCCAAATGATGAAGAAAACCAGAAATCAACACAGAAACTTCTTTAAAAAAAAAAACAAAAAAACCAATAACAGAAAAAATAATTGTTCACTGTGGAGATACAAATAAAATCAAATTGAATAAAAAAGGTACAAGTTTACCTACAAAACTAGTAACAGTACTTCATAAAAGAGTAACCATTTTTATAGAAGTATTGTGTGAATTGATGACATGCGCATTCCAAGATAGAAACTTTCTGAAAATTATACACAGGCCCTCTGACCTTGCACCTTCAGTGGTGTATTCAGCCATCAATGTTACTTGGTGCTCCCTTGATATCAGTGCATCTTGCGTAGACACCAAGGAGTGATTGCGAAGGAAAAATAGTGTGAGAGCAAAGTCAGGTGTGTGAAAGAGGAGTTCAGAATGAGTGGAAAAGTTGCTGCTCTCCTGTCCTTCTATCTCACCTCCTGGCAAGAATGCTTAAGCATAATGTAGATGCCACTTTGACATATTCTGAAGTATCTATTTGGAAATTATATTGTGAGAGTGACAGAGTAAAGGCAAAGCTGATAAAGTTGATGGTAATATAGAACACCTTTTTCTGGATTTCTTTTTTTTTTTTTTTTTAATATCCTGTCAAGATACATCAAGAATGAATGCTGGTTTCTGTTCTCAGCAAAGAAAATGATCTAAATTTTCTATCTAAAAATATTTTGTTAGTCTTTTGACATGAAATTAAGAGGATTTTTATTTTAATTATTATTTCTGGTTTTACTTTTATTTTTATTATTATTTGTCTATATTACAGTATTAAATGCATAAAAGAATTTTGTGAGATATGAGACACTAGGACTCCTAACTACATTCTTGTTTGCAATAAGATAAAATGAGAATAATACCACTGACTTTAATTCAGCTTTCCCAAATTGATACCAGCATAATTAGCTTTTTTCTGCCTTTATCCTTCCACCATGAGCTTTATCTACACATCAGGAGAGCTGATCTTCAGTGATGTGGCTTTCAGTCCTGTCCACCTGTTGGCCCATGTGTCTGAGTTTTCTCTGTTCTGAAGCCATCCAATCTCTAGCCTTGGGCAAATATATATGCCCATTTCTCACCTTAACAGGGAGATAAAATGCAGCTGAGACACACGAAATCGGAAACTGGGAGAGTTCCTGAGTCCCACAGTACAGATGTTGCCATGGTGACTGAAGACTCCAATATATAAAGTTTTGCAATGTTTTTTTGTTTGCTGTTTTATTTTTGTTTAAAAATAAAAATAAAATAAAATAAAAATAAACACATTGAAAAGCCTTTGCAAATTTCTTTGTTTAGAAGGTCCAAATATCATATACTGTATTCTTGATTGATTATACTGAGGAAACAGTGAAATGTTCCTTTTTTTTTTTCCTAAAAATTGGAAGTGAAACTATGATTCCTTTATTGTCTTTTGCCCTTATCCAAACTTCAAAAAAGCAATCTGAAATTCAACACTTTAAAGGTTTGAATTGACCTTCTCTTTTCATTTCACCATGTTCCTCTTGAGCTACTTCTATTCTTTCATTCTCTGCTGAACATCTCCTTCCATTTTCAGGTTCTTGCCAAATGCCCTTATACATGAACTATAGTTATAATTCTATATAAATTTGTCACAGCTGAAGATAAAGTATCAAGGATAGGTTGGATTTATTTGAATTAATTTTCAATTCTAACCTATTTATGTGAAAACTACCTATTTTAATTTTTAATAGCTTTTTTTTTTTTCAAGTACAGCAATAAATTGCTTCATTACTACTGTTCCTGACATTATCATTACTAAAATGAGTATATACATAGATGAGGAACACAATAAAAGAAATGTGGGTTTTTTTAATTACTGGGATGGGAAAGACATTACCTTACATATAAAATGCAAGGCTTCTGAGGAAACTTAAGTGTAAAACCTGATGCATATTAAACTTGAGACAAAAGAGTAGACTACCTGTGAATATTGGTTGAAATGTCCAATAAATACAAAATAAATACAGGTACAGACTATACATGTCTATGCCAGCAAATTGAATATCATGAGGGAACTTGGCTGAGCTCTGGTATCTATATCTGATTTAACTGTTCCTATGCTCCTTGACATAGTTTTGGTCCAAGGGGGATCATAGGATCAGAAACAGTGCCTGGGCAAGGGTTGGGACAAAGTTTGGGCTAGAGACAATTAATAAATAAGCACTTTGGATTCAGCACATGGTGTTGGGGGATAAGAGAACTCAGGTCAGTGTATACGTGCCAGGGAACAGTCCCTGTCCTGCTTTATTTGCTATGACCAATATAACTTGAGTTCACCTGTCATGGAAATTCCTTTTTGAAATTCTGTAACTACTGTAGCAAATTATTTTACAGATGGGAGAGTTCATCAAGACAAGAAGCTCAAAGAAGTATTCTACCACACATAAAGTAAGAGGATGCCAGACACATTGACTTGATCATTTGACTCTGAGGACTGTTCCACTCTAAGACAATCATAACACATAACTCAGGTAAACAGCTAATATATTGAGATTTAGTCTATTTATATTCTTCAGTGAACTACTTTTGTCTATTTTACAGCAGGCAATTACTTCAAGAGAAGCTTCAGATTTTAAAATAACAAACACAGAAAGGGAGAATTCAAAATCTGTTTCCAAAGTCATAAAATTTGGTGTTGTGCATTGCCCTTGGTTCCTTAATTTGTATTATTCCTTCACTAGACTGGAAGACACCAGACAGGACAACCTTTAGCACGTCTAGGGATAATCAAAATGTTCACACAATCTGTTAGACTGCTTTCTCATTTCTTCCTAGGAATCAGTGACAGACATTTGATAAAAAACAAACTACTGACTTTTAAGTTGCCTGTATCTTAAAAGCAGATGGAAAATTTGTTGCAGATGATCTCTTGGTGGGAATGGTTGCAAGTTCAAAGCAATAAAAGGGAATTCTTCTGGTTTCTCAGTTATAATAGTTCTAGAACTCTACAGTGATACTGTAAAATTATACCAAGAGTTGCATTAGCACAATCAATTGGAAAAGAAACATTTCTTAGTATGAATATCTCACCAGAAGTGGAGAAGGGGATGGAAAGAAAGATGATGTGTCAGCTTGCATGTTTAACACATGAACTCTTTGTAATACTATACTAAAAAGCATACTTCAGCTATGAAGTGCTAGTCCTCCAAGGACTCGGCAACTAGACACTGCAAAAGAATCATCCTGATAATGCATTGAAAGCTTTCATGGAAATAATAATTAATTTATCCTTTACTTTGGTTGTGAAATGTGAGATGACCCACCCTTGATCACAATCTTGCAGTAACTCAAGTTTAAACTTAGCTTGATGAAAAAGAAAAAAGTTCAGAACCACTTTTAGTTTGTCTGAACTTAAACACAGAATCACAGAATAGTAGGGTTTAGAAGGGACCTCTGGAGATCATCTAGTCCAGCTAGCCTGCTAAGGCAGGTTCAATTACAGCAGGTTGCACAGGAAATCATCCAGGAAGGTTTTGAAAGTCTTCAGAGAATGAGACTCCACAACTTGTTCCAGTGCTTTATCACCCTCACAGGAAAGAAGTTTTTCTTTATGTTGAGGTAGAAGCTCCTATCTTCCAGTTTGTGACCATTGCCTCTTATCCTGTCACTGAGCACCACTGAAAAGAGATTGGCCCCATTCTTTTGACCACCACCCTTTAGATATTGATAAGCATTAATAAAATCCCCTCTCAGTCTTCTCCAGGCTAAACAATGCCAGGTCTCTCAGCCTTTCCTCATAAGAGAGATGTTCCAGTCCCCTAATCATCTTCATAGCCCTCTGTTGGACTCTTTCTAGTATTTCCCTGTCCCACTTGAACAGGGGAGACCAGAACTGGACACAGTACTCCAGATGTGGCCTCACTAGGGCAGAGTAGATGGAGCAGAGAACCTCTAGACCTCCTGGACACACTGTTCTTTATATACCCCAGGATACCATTGACCTTCTTGGCCACAAGGGCACATTGCTATGCCATGGATGGCTTACTGTCCACCAGGACTCCAAGGTGCTTCTCTGTGGAGCTGCATTCCAGCAGGTCAGCCCCTAACCTGTACTGGTGCATGGGGTTATTCCTCCCTGGTGCGAGACTCTGTACTTATCCTTGTTGAATTTCATTAGGTTCCCCTTTGCTCTCTAGCCTGACCAGATCTCTCTGAATGGCAGCACAGCCTTCTGTTGTATCATCCCAGCCACTCCTCCCCATTTTGTATCACCAGCAAACTCGCCGAGGATACACTACATCCCTTCATCCAGGTCATTGATGAAAATTTTAAAAAAGACTGGACCCAGTACTGATGCCTGGGGAATCGCACTAGCTACAGATGGACTGGATTCTGTGTGACTGATCACAACCCTTTGAGCTCTATCATTCAGCCAGTTCTCAATTTCTCATGGCTCAGTCATCTAACCCATACTTCCTGAGCTTCCCTATGAGGATGTTATGGGAGGCAACGTCAAACACCTTGCAGAAGTCAAGGTAGACAACAAGCACTGCTCTCCCCTCATATACCCATCCAGTCACACCATCACAGAAGGCTAGCAGATTAGCTAAGTATGATTACCTTTTCATGAATTTTTGCTGTCTACTCCTGATAAGGTTCTTTTCCTCCATGTTGTTAGAGATAATCTCCAGAATGAGCTGTTCCATCATCTTTCCAGAGATGGATGTGAGGCTGACTGGTCTGTAATTTCATGGGTCCTCCTTCTTGCCCTTTTTGAAGACTGGAGTGACATTGGCTTTCTGCCAGTCCTCAGGCACCTATCCTTCATGATCTTTCAAAAATGATGGAGAGTGGCATAGCAACAACAGGGTTGTCCAGAAAAGAGCAACGAAGCTGGTGAAAGGTCTTGAAAGTAAGTCTTATGAGGAATGACTGAGGGAGCTAGGATTATTTAGTCTGAAGAAAAGAAGGATCTGGGTAGACCTTATCACTCTCTACAAATACCTGAAATGAGGTTGTAGAGAGGTGTGTGTTGGTCTATTCTCTCAAGTCACAACTAATAGGACAAGAGGAAATAGCATCAAGCTGCACCAGGGAAGATGTAGCTTGGACATCAGAAAAAACTTCTATACCAAAAGGATTATCAAAGACTGAAACAGGCTGCCCAGGGAAGTGGTTGAATCACCATCCCTGGATATATTTAAAAGCTGTCTAGATATGGTGCTTAAGGATATGGTGCAATAGTGGCCCTGGTAGAGTTAGGTAACAGCTGGACTTTATGATCTTAAAGGTCTTTTCCAACCATAGCAATTCTGTGTGATTCTATGGTCAGCCAGCATCCTCAGCACTCATGTGTGGATCCCATCGGGGCCCATGGATTTGTGAGTGTTCATTTTGCCTAAATGATCTCTAACCCAATCCTCATCAACTAGTGGAGAGTCTTCCTTCCTCCAGACTTTCTATCTCACCTCCAGTTACAGTGATTCCTGAGGACTGGTCTTAACAATAAAGACTGAAGCAAAGAAGGCCTTTAGTAACTCTGCTTTCTCTTTATCCTCTGTCACCAGGGCACCCACTTCATTCAGCAGCAGGTTCACATTTTCCCTGGTCCTTCTTTTGCTACTGATGTACTTGGAAATGCACTTCTTGTTATTTTTTACATTATTTGACAGATTTAATTCCAAGAGGGCCTTGTTACATCTCTACATACTCTGACAATGTTCCCATATTCCTCCCAAATGGCCAGTCCCTTTTTCCACTTACTGTAATGATGTGAAAAAAGTGATATCTACTCCTTCCACAGACAGCTGATCTGAAGGCATGGAGTAAACATGAGAATTTGGAAGCAAGGAAGGAAAGATTCTGTATACTCCCCTATTATGTGGAGGTATGAGATCCCTAGATGCTTAAGCTACAATGTCGTCTTCTGTTTCTATCCTGGAGATTTCACTGAAGGTTGATTTAGATGATTCCTGCCCAGGTGGTCTGTTGCTAAAATGTTTTTCCCAACAGTGAAGAACTGAACATTTGACTCAGGGTTAAAAAAGCTACTGGGCATCAGACTGCTGAAGATTAAGTGTTGCAACATAGAATAATACTGAAGACTTCCAAGGATCTGGAACTAAATAGCATCACCACTGAAAATAATAAGGAATGCTGAAACAAAATCTTGGAATAAATCCAAAAAGCATCAAGTTATATCTTGGTTTAATACAAAGAACAAGCAATTCCATTATGTTTCCATTTATGTTTTACAAATACACTTAAAAATGTTTGAATCTGACAGATTCTGGTGCAGAAAAATATTTTCACACAGGTTGGTATCATGACGGTAAGCCACAGCTGACTGATTTTTCAAAGCAACCAAAAGAATCCTTTGATTGGAAAGGCAGAATGAGATGGGACTAAGGAAGTGTTTTTGAGATTACACCTTATCTGCTTTTAATAAAACCATATTTTGTATAATTAATTCCTTATCATTTGTTAGCTAGAAGTATAATACAGTATTTTCTGACTTGAATAAAAAAACCCTATGATCAGTGACAGAAAAAGTTCTCTTTATCATATTTTCACCCTGTATGATACATATCCATTAAAATATGTTTTTCTATTTTTAATTGTAATTGAATTGGTTAACTCAGAATTAGATTACATCTGATTTTATGTTCCTTTTAGATTTCATATGTTATATGAAATTAAGTCTTCAATCTTGTCATTAATTTCTTAAAAAAGCAAGAAATAAGTTTATACCTTGTTCTTCCTTGAGTAAGGTTAGCTGCACAGAAGAAAAAAAGACAGTAACAATGTCATCTTCTTCCTTTTCCCCTCTAATATTTTTATATGTTTCTATTAGTCCTCTATAAGTCAGGTTTTGCTGGTTTGTGTAACAGCCTAGGCAACAGATCACTACCTGTATTGATTTTCTGTACCTTGTAATCAGTTTTCTTTCATTATTTCTTTCCTAACATCACTTCTGAAAAAGTACTTTGGACTACATGATGACTATTACATGATGTTATTATCTTCAAACAAAATAACCATACCTGAGAAACATTTGACAGTTGATTAAGGACAGGAAGACTAAAAATTGCATTTTAACCATAGTTTTAGTCTTACAACTATCGAGAAGCTTCTCAAGTTCCTTAGAGTGGTCTTTTTATTTATCTTTATTGCTATCACTAGACTTTTCTTTTTCTTCTCCAAGCAGAGAAATGAAAGCTGCTAGAGAAGAAGCTCAAGCATGAAGAAGGTTTATTCCACCTCACTAAACCTGTGTGAACCCCAAAGACATTCAGACATGCAAATTTAAAGAGTCATGGGAAATTTAGAGCTCGGTCTTTTGCTGTGAACATAGATGGCTCCAATAATGTGAGGGAAAGAAATGCAAGTTCCTAGTGACTAAGGCTGTCTGTGAGATATTTTTCTTAAAGTATTTTTTATAATAATCATCAGTACCAATCATAAATTATACTTTCCAAAATCATGTTGTAATGTCACCGAGTGATCTTCCAACAACCTTTCCTTTATAGTTTCCATTCAGGAATTAAAGTATACCTTTGAAAATTTGCAGAAATACATATTTCACTAGTACTGTATTTAGACACTGAAGGAGATGCTAAAATAGCTAGACTGTTCATGGTGATGCTGTATCCTGTGCTCTTCCTGTTGATTTACAAATCAGTTCAGATCATCTTTCTTCTATGAGTACTATGAACAAACCTCTGAAGCATCCTCAGAGGTTACATTCCTTTAAGTGTTGATAATATCAACAAAACATTGCTCCAAGAGTCAGTTAGAACTGAGAAAACACTATCTGTGAATGTCACAAGAGATCAGTTTATATTTTCAAAATGTTGGCAAAAAATTCAGTGGGAGACTGTGAATGCTGCAGTGCATTAAAATTACAAGTCAACAGAAGAAAAATATCAGTACAACTCTAGCAAGCATACTATTCTGGCCTGTGATAAATGACAACCAAATCTATTAAGATTACAAAAAGATACAAAGACAATGTGGTGATGATAATGACAAAACAAGTTAAACATAATCCTGCAGTAATTAGGGAAAGCAATCATATAATCTGATGTGCAGCCACTGCTTACATGCTCAAGTTCCTGCCTGTCACCCAGACAGTTTACTCTCTAACACTGGCCAAACATTTGATAATTTTTAACTTTTCCAGTTTGCTTTTAGAATTCCACATATGTCTAAATTTCAATAGCAAATGGTTTAAAAGCCCCCAGTACTGGAACATGATTGCCTTCATCCTCTGGAAGGCTGAGTTCAATTGTAGCATCTTGAGGTCAGTGGCAGTGATGTTAATTACAAACTCTGTTGTCACAGGCTATGAGCACCTTTTGTCAGTGGTCCTGCCTGGGGTGTTTTAACTCTGGGCTCTTGATACTCTGCCCAAGCTGGAGGACTCAAATGTGCTCTAATCCTTCTGCAGTCAGTTATTCTGGGTAGGTACATTCTCCAGCTTTCTGTTGAAGCAAAGCAAAGTTTCACTATGATTATTTAAATCATCAGGCTAGAAGAATAACAGACAGAAGGAACAGAGTACCTCTTGGACACTGCTCCAGTACCTGTCCTGGGGCTCACAGGATTAAGACAGCTGAAGCTGCAGTTAGACAAGGATGCATTTATTCACAAACCAGTGAACATTTGAATGGTTAAAGTTATTTGTCAAAAAGATATTTCCTGAGACTAGAGACCTCAAAAATCAACTAAACACTCTGAGCTCCAAAGGGATGGGCAGGTTTAATTTTTGGTATGTAAAAGAAGCTCATATCCTAGCAAAGGAAGAGAACTCCTACTTCTGGACCAGTTTCACATTCCTTTACTTGTCCTCACTAGCAGTCTTTGAAACTCAGGCCAGTGAAACAAGTCTGACTTCTCTGCTGGTATAAACACATAGATTAGGTTTTGGAGTGCCTAGAGACCCTGTGTGTAAGCAAATATATACACATGCACTGTGGATAAGATGGTTTCATACAGACCCTTTTTGAAACAAACAAACAAAAAAAAGTCTTATAAAATCTGTTCTAAAAGTATGGAAAATATTTGTTACTTATAAGGGTCATCTCAGTAGGTCATAGAGAAACAGGCCAATACATAAATCAAAACCAATACATGGCACAGCTAAATGTTGGGTTTTTTTAAACCTGCTTTAAATATACACATTTTTTTTTCTCTCAATAATATTTGAGAAGTCATGACAGTCAGGTGAGGTCCCTAGTGATTGGAAGAAGGGACATGTTACACCTATAGTTGAAAAGGGTAGAAAGGAGGACCCTGGGAACTACCGACCTGTCAGCCTCATCTCTATGACTGGGAAGATCATGGAGCAGATTCTCCTAGAAGGCCTGATAAGACACATGGAGGACAGGGAGGTGATCAAGGACAGCCAGCATGGCTTCACTAAGGGGAAAAACCTGCCTGATAAAGCTAGTGGCTTTCTACAACAGAGTGACTGCATCAGTGGATAAGGGACCACCTGTGGATGTGATCTATCTGGACTTGTGCAAGATCTTTGACATGGTCCCCCACAATATCCTACTCAGCAAGTTGAAGAGATACAGATTTGATGGGTAGAACCATTCAGTGGATAAGGAATTGGCTGGATGGATGTATCCAGAGGGTAGTGGTCAATGCCTCAAAGTCCAGATGGAGAGCAGTTACAAGTGGTATTCCTCAGAGGTGCATACTGGGGCCTGTATTGCTTAACATTTTTATCAATGATAGAGATAGCAGGATTGAGTGCACCATCAGCAAGTTCGCAGATGACACCAAGCTGAGTGGTGCTGTCAGTACACCAGAGGGATGGCATGTCATCCAGAGGGAGCTGGACAAGCTGGAGAGGTGGGCCCAGGTGAACCTCATGAGGTTCAACAAGAGCAAGTGCAGGGTCCTGTACCTGAGCCAGAACAATCCCCACTATCAACACAGGCTGGGGGAGGAGGTGATAGAGAGCAGCCCTGCAGAAAAGGACTTCGGGGTGCTGATAGACGAGAAGCTGGACATGAGCAGCCAGTGTGTGCTTGCAGCCTAGAAAGCCAATCGCATCCTGGGCTGCATCAAAAGAAGTGTGGCCAGCAGATCAAGAGAGGTGATTCTACTGCTCTACTCTGC
>JANHGN010011311.1:39187-61251 GCA_024605025.1 Megaceryle maxima
ATTGTTCAGCCTGGAGAAGAGAAGGCTCTGGGGAGACCTAATAGCCACCTTCCAGTACCTGAAGGGAGCTTATAAAAGACTTTTGCTGCTTATGGACCTTGCTGGGGACTAGTGAGTGCAATGGCAAAAAAAGCCACTGTATATCCATGCGAGGTATTCTTAAAGGAGCTTGGAGTTGCTTTGACAATATAAAACTTTTCAATTACTCTCTGTCTTATTACCATCTTCTTGAAATAGAATTGAGTATTGTGGAATTGAAAAATCCTTTGTGATTTTAGATCTTTGGAAACTGTAAATTATTTTCAATGTGTTATGAGTAATTAGCCATTTACATGGATATTGTAAATATTTGTAACTTTGAAGTTCTTGGGCCCACTGGGTTAAGCCCTCCTAGGTTAGCACAGTACTGGCATTTCTTCCTTGCTAATCAGATGGATGAGTTTAGATAAAAGTGAAAATAACACTATCTTCAACATACATTTTTTTACATGCTTATAGCAATATAGTGCAAGTTTTATGAAGTCTCCAGGTACCTAACATATTCAAACTCTGTCAATTCAGAGTTCATAGCTCAGGGCTGCCATAAAATAGAAGTCATTCTTTCACAAAAAAAAAGTTATATTTTTTCACAAACTTTTATAGCTGAAATATAATGGGGAGGGGGGCTAGGTGGGCTGAGGAAAAGCAGGAGAAGACTCTGTCATTCAAAGTTCATCCCCAGAAACTTCAGTCATACAGGTTACAGACAGACCAACTATTGAGCAATCCTCAAATTATTTGTCCCTATGAACAGCAATTATAAAATAGTATGTAAAATGGTCTACATTATTTTGCTTCTTTGTACTGTTTAATTTGAAGTTTGTAGCCATTGAACTAATACCACTAAAAATGACAGACACCATGTTTTCAGCTTTGGAGAGATGTCACCTTTTAACACAAACTTGATCAGTTTTGATATCAATATGCTATCTTTGGAAACAAGAAAGGCCGTGAAGAATTCTGTGTGGGTGAAGAGAAAGAATATTGTACTCAAGATCTGCATCTGGAATGCAATGAGAAATTTACCTTCAGAATTTCAAGAAGAACAAAATAGCTAGCCTTGAAAATAGAAAATAAATCAAAGTGCTTTGCAATGCTTACTCACATTTTTGCTTTCCTTTTCTCAGTTAGAAATTATCGTTTTGCTTTAACTTCATCAGTAACTAGAGAACACTGAGGGTTGGTTGGTCTTTTTAATTTTCCTTCCTATTTAAAACAAACACACTTTGTTCACTGTGGCAAGTAAACATCAATATCTGATTTATGTATACATGTAGACTTACTCTATTTTCTCTCCATCTAAAATGTCTTTTTGTTCTTTTCTGCAGGCTCTGGGCCAACAGTAGAAACCCAAGATAAAATGTTGGTTGGGAATGGCCAGAGAGTAAATTTCTACAGGGAAAAAAAAAAAAAATTCATTCAATACAGTCACATTTAGATTTTTTCTTTTTCCTGTAAAAATGCTGCTATTACCGTCATGAATTAACAGAACTCAATGATTATGAGTATATTCTCCAGTTATGATGGCAGTCATGAGAAATTCAAGTGAGGAGATTTATTATGTCTAGGGACTACTGGTGTATCCTTGAAATATGTTGTTAATATCAATGTAGTTTAGTGGTCTTGAAAAGCAGTAGGTTGATAGACCAAGAATCTTCTAGATTTTCGTAGTCAAGCTCTGTGCAAAACTTGATCTGCTGAATGTGATTGAAGGATATGTGCCAGGATACACAAGTGAGGTTCTTATATGCATCATATCTGTAACCTCAACAGAGGTTTAGACACTGAGTTTTAGCTGATTCCTCTTATGCCCAGCAGGAGAATCTTAGACACCAAGACAACTCTAAGGCTGGGATACTAAAGCAAATTCTGGGACCTTCCAGAGTTCAGCTTCTGCTGAATGAGTGCTTTGAGAATCTACTCTGTTTTCCTTTCTCTAATCATGTTTTTACTGTATTTTCTATTTTCTACTTGTCCTGCTATGATGTGACATAGTAAATTGCCCTCATATAACACAACACTGCAAGTCAGGTCCAGGTTTGAGCCAGCAAAAATTCAGTGCCTCCTACTGAGTTCCCACACACTAATATCCTTTCTGAAAATAAATAAATTTATACTGATAGATTTGGTTGGGTTTTTTTGTTTTGTTTTGTTTTGTTTTGTTTTGTTTTGTTTTGTTTTAATTTATTATCCCCAAACTCAATTGCTATGTGTTGAAATGTCAGGAGCATTTCATGGTGCAAAGACTTCTTTAAATCCCTCTTTTAGTATGACTGCCTGACTACAGGGAGAGAACAATTACCTTTTCCTTTTCTTCAGCATTGTGAGCAGCAAGTTCCTTTCAAATACTCTAGTATCCAAATACCGTGCTGCCTCATTTCAGATAAAACGTGTGCTTAAATTTATTATTGTACTGAGATTCAAATGATGAGTTATTTTGGCATAGCTGTTCCTGAGCCAAGTTTTTATGAGCCAATAATATCCATGGAGCAGTATAAGGCCTAGAGTAAAGTCCATATAATGAAGAGTTTATAAAGTAGACACAAGAAAAGCTAAGAAAAGATATACACATACACAAAATGCTATTACCACTGTCACTCACAGATGACAAGTTCTCTTGAAACATTACATAGGACTTAGCAAAGTTGGCTGAAATTCTTTATGAGTCTTGTAAATACACCCCAGTTAAAACTCAGTTCTGTGGTGTTATCCATTGTACCACCATGCATTTTGGTCACTTTTTTGGAACAAGCAGTTTTTAAAGTGTTTTGACTCTCTTTTAAATATTTATTGCTATTTTAATCCTTACTTTCTAGTAACTGCATAGGGTCTAGATGCCATTGTGCTTGAAATTACGCTGAAGGTGAAGATGACTCATGTCCCCATGTGCTGAAGCCATCAGGCTGGTTGCATCTGAGCTGCTGACAGACAGAAGGGAAGCATGATGGCATGATCTGGGATTCTCTGACAGCTACAGCCTCATCACTAAGTAAACCCCACAAATGACTAACCTCAATATCAGGAGAACCATGAATGCTATTTGACCTGTGTCATTCAACTTCCCTCTTACCTAAAGTAAAGGTAATCAATGTCTTCGTATTAGAGTTGATATGGAAGGATTGTGGTGCTGATATGAGAAGGTTCTGGGGGAGTTTATAGCATGTGGACAGTGAACAACCTGGGTCAAGTCTGACCAGGAGCTTAAAAAATAAATGTTTCCAGGAAATATTCACTGCATTGCCTTTTGTAGGTAACAAAAGCTTTTAAAAATGGTAATTGGACCCTTATAGTCAGAAGCGTCCTTCAATTTCTCATTCATTGGATCTATATAAGACTTCTCAAAATACAGCCTATCATGATATAGATGTGATCATCATAAGTGATCTCAGCACAACTGCCAGGTTCTTAATTTTCAAACGTTGTATACAGCATCTAACTGATGAAGTGAAGCACTTGCCAGTATCAGTCAGATAATTTTTCTACCAGGGGCAAAACAAACAGCCCAGTACATAAAAAACACAGTAGTTAATTATCAAATAAGGCTGAGCTGCTATGTTACAGGAAGAGTGATTTGGTGCCATCCTCATTAAGGCTGATTTTCAACTTTTTAAAGTCACATTTGACTACTGCAGTAAAACATGCTAGCCTGAATGCTGCAACGTTTCAGTGAAATGCCAGAACCCAGAATTCTGGGTGTTACAACTTGCCTGAAAATTGCACTCTCCTCCAGAGACAAAAACATTGACAGTAAAAAACCTGTAAATTCCAAGACAAGCACATAGGTGAGGAAGTGAAGATTATAAGCAGCCTAAAGGAAAACTTGCAAAATGTGTTGTAGGGCAGCTCTGAGGAAGCCCAATATTAGGCAGCCAGGAAATTCAAAGTTACTCTTTCAAACTCGCCCAGGCTTCTGCAAGTATGAAAATACAGAGATAAGACAGCTTAAGCAGTTCTAACTTTGCCTTGGTCCAAAGCAAACAATACATGTGATATAAACATAGTATTATGAAAGTTGTAACTAACTGTTAAGTTTTCAAAATTTGTAACAATAACATGGAGTACTTTCCATGCATAGATCAGACATCCCATCATACTGTGTGTGAAGACCTTTTGTATTATCATTTTTACTTCAAACTGGTGAAATGGGCTCCATATACTCTCCTTTGAGGACCAGATGCTCTAGGGTAAGTACATGGTCCCTGAAAGGTGACATGGTGGCACTATCAGTTTTTCTTCATGGGTGGGGATTTCCTGGCAGTTTCTGCTACCCAGTAATAGATACTACCTAGGGATGAGGGTGAGGCTTAGTGAGGGCTCACTTAACTTTTCTGCCTGGTATTGCATTCACATTGCTTCCACCTATCAGAAAATTTTACCAACATTGTCTGTGGTAAGGATATGTGGATTCTTTAGGAAGTTTTTTTTCAACAAATATCTGGGTGGAGAGTTCATCTCTCATTTGAGATACAGTGTGTGATAGCAACCTCATCTGATGTTAGCCATCTACAGTATAGCTGCTGAGACATCTGTATTGGGATAGTCATCCAGGTTTGATGTATAGGCATTGGGAAGACATGGGTGCTTCTGGGGATTGAATCATCCTATCTGTAAGCAAACAGCTAAATTAGGTCAGATGAGTCACAGACTGGAATGCCTGCTTTCTCCCTGCTGAGTGTGAAGAGTCTTCGATGAATAGCTCAGATGTAGACATCTGCACAGCACACATCTAGCCTAAGGTGAGGTAAAACCAACTCCTGCTATTATGAGTCTGCAGACAGTGTCAGGATTGGATTTCCCAGTCTATGAGATGTTTTGTGAAGTTCTGGCTTGATCTAAACACAATTTAGTTGTGAAATTTGCTGCTTATTTCTCTGAACTTTAGAAGAGAAGTTCTGCCAGCTCCAGTATTCAACATGATACAAAACTCAGGGCATCCTCACCTCGAGGAGCTCCTACCTGCCTAAAATGGAAGAGCAACAGCCAGGTAAATAAAACATGTTTTTTAAACATTTCTGTTATTATTATTTATTATTTGTACTGTAACAATCTTTAAATACTGTTGCTCTGTTTAGCCAGGCTGTGCCCAAACATGGTAAAGAAATAATTACTAGCCTGAAAAAACATACAAGCAAAGTTTACAGCAGCAGAGATATCGAGAGTAATGCCAAAACTCACAGCAATAAGAGGATCAAGCACCCAGGCAAGCAGGGATTACAGAATACCAGCTGCAACAGAATGTACCTCTAATATAGATTTTCCTGACATGAAAATGTGAGTTGTCCATTGCTGTTTTTTCTCAGGGGACCCTGTATAGCTGTGTCCAGACCTGTCTATACATCACTGCTTCCACAAAATTGTCATAACCCCTGTGATTCTGGGGTACTAACTGTACCTTCCACAGTGATAGTTCAGCAAAACTTTCCATTTAATGAAACATTTTTTATGTATTTGAAAAATCAGTGGAAGCATCTCACTTTATCACTTCAAATTACTAAAATAAGCAATAATGTCATCAAAGACTGCTAATACAGCTAGCCTGCTGGGTTCCAGCTGGTTGGTTGCTGAGACAAAGAAAGACTGGGCATTAACAGACACTTTACTGAGCTGAAGCTTTAGAGGGAGATTTGTCTTTTACAAATATCTCCTGTACATCAATAGCCTGGAATATTTTCAAAGAACAAAGCAAAAGTAAGAAATTAACAAGGAGTTACAAAACACTGGATTGAGTTATGTTTGCTCAGATGCAGCCACATTTCATAATCCCTGATATTTTCTGGGAATGATTTGTGTAAAAAACTTCTCGGCATATTTGCATGCTTTATTTTTCTGCAAGGCCATCTTTTCATCTCCCATCTACACCCCTGTCTCAATGTCTCGTTACCTTTTAGCACTCCCCAAAGACCTGTATGAATTTAGAGGATAATTTTATTTTACTTATTACAGTTCATTATAATGTCATGTTTTTCTTCTTTTTGACAAGTCCATGTTTGTGTCTCTGCAGGTATATCATCTTTGTATAAAGAAAAACAAGAATGGGAACAGTCTATTCTAGTTGATCATTATTTAACATTTTCTTTATTGGAAACAGCAGAAAAAAAGAAATAGGACAGTCAGAAACAGTAGCCTCTTTTTTTTTTTTTTTTTTTTTTTCCTGTGTATAGATAGCATAGGGTTCTGACATCTTTCTATGGAAAAACATATGGCTTTGTGATAAACATATAGAGAATAGTGAACATATGCTGGTACATAAAAAAAAAAAAAAAACAGAAACTATAAAACACTAATAACATCAAAGGTTGTATGAAAATACGAAGATTGCAAAGTTTACCTTATTGCAGAAAGATACTTCTGGAGCACAGCTTGTATTAAATTTCTATAATATTTAATTAGAAATTTAGTGTTCATACTTTCTGTAACTAAGCTGCTTACATCACTGCACAAGCAATGCAATATTAACAGGAAAAGATCCAGTAAGATAGCCTATGGAAACTATTAACCATATTGTTAGTTGTAATAATTTGTGATCGATACTGTCTCACAAATAAGTGTAAACTGAAAAATAATTTAGCAGCACTTATTCCAGTCTTTGCTTTGGTAGTAGCTGTGGACTGGAGCCAAAGGGGGCACTGGAGTAGATTCAGTAAAGGCAGTGAGCACCTAACACATATCTAAATCCACTAGTATCACCCCCTACAGGTCCCTTCACTCTGTACATATTACCATAGTATTTGGGTTACGTTTTCAGATTCCCGGAACTTCCAAACCCTTCAGAATCCTAATCCCCAGATTAGTATCCTTATGCTCATATGTTACAGAGATGAGATCAAAACTGACACCTGGGTTCCAGCAGTGTTTAATGTCATTATATAAAGTTGTCCTGGAAGTAGGAATCAAAATCTTTTCCTTCTCTTCTGAGTATTTTGACTGTTAGACCAAACAACCATGTCCTCTCATCAGATAAATCTTATATTCTGTTGTTTATGTTGAATGACTGAGATGACAGCAGATAGGTTCGTCTCATAGACTAGACTGGTGATCTGAATACATTAGGGAGAAACATGAGTCTGCATGCAAATCTGACCCAGCTTTTTCATGCTGGGAGCCCCAGACCTGAATGCAGTACTCCAGGTGGGGTTTCACCAGAGTGGAATAGAGGGTGAGAATCACCTCCTTCCATCTCGTTGCCATACTTGTCCTGATTCAGCCCAGGATGCAATTGGCTTTCTGGTCTGCATGTGCACATTACTGGCTCATGCTCAGATTTTCATGCACCAACACCCCCAAGTCTTTCTCCTCAAGACTGCTCTCAATCCACTCATTAACCACCTGTATTTCTGTTTGGAATTGCTCTGAACCACATGCAGGACCTTACACTTGGCCTTGTTGAACTTCATGAAGTTGTCATGGGCTCACCTCTCAAGCTTATTAAGGTGTCTCTGAATGACATACCTTCCCTCCAGCTTTTTGACCGCGCCACACAGCTGGGTGTCATTGGCAAACTTGCTGAAGTTGCCCTCAATCCCACTGTTAATTATTATACCAAAGGATTAGATATCATCCAGTACCAGAACCACCACAGATCTGTATTTATATGCAGGACAGCTGGGCTATATGGCCAGAGTGGATGGAGGAATCTGTATACCAGATGCACTCCTGTCTGTACAGTATCCAAAATGACAGTTTTAGAAAGCTGGGAAGTGGGTTGAGGTTTCTCATGTAACTGCCTGTTAATGAGTACCTAAGTTTCACTGTGAGCTCCATATGATGGCCAGATATATTTTATAGGATTCTGGTTTCTGCTCCAGACACCTGACATCTAAAATGCAGTTATTGGCAGCATGCATGTTCTTCTTTACATCTTGTCTTCTACAGATATTATATATGCATAAAAATAGGGTTACTATGCATGAATAAAGATCAAGTACTTGTTCTTGCTGGTCATAGGATTGAATTCCTATTGTTTCAAGGAGAGTGTGGAAAGATTGAGAAGCACTACTTCTACTGAAAATAAACTTACTTCTCTAATTTCTTAGAATTGTTCTGACATATTGTTAAAATACTTGATATTAAACCAGTAGGTTGTTGCAATTTCCAAAATAAGTAGCTAAGATCTTTGTAAGAAGCTATTATGGAAATTAAGAAATACATGACCAAACGAAAGGAATTAAAGCTAAATACTACAAAAGAGATTGGAAAAATATACTTTCAAAGATCAGTTTCTAATTGCTACATCCTAAAAATATAATCCTAGAATACAGAATAATACTGTGCCTTTTCTGACACTGTGTGTAGACTGTGAAAACAGGGAAAGAGGATGACAGGGCTAATAACAATCTAGTGTGACCTTTCTTGAATTTTATGCGTAATACTCTGAGAACAGGGACTCTGACACATTGAGTTTTTGAAGACAGGATTTCCGAAGCTGTGCCTTTATAATAATCTTTTCTTCACTTTTCTGAAAAGTAAAGCAGAGAGAACAAAATATAGAAGTAGGGAATGCAAAGGTTAAAGTTATGATGAAAATATATTTTCCCATATTTTGTCTCTGCTTCTTTCACAGGAGAAGAAATAACATGACACATTTTTTTCCAAGTTTTAGAGTAAAATATTCTTAGATGAAAAAAAAAAAAAAATTAACAAAGTTTTCTTGGCTCTGTCTTTATGAAATTCCAGATAGCCAGTCAGTAATGTGTCTACACTAATTCTGGATGTGGAGGAAATTGCTGAAAGAACATTTCAAAGACAGTATATTTCTGGGGTGAAAAGATGTTCTGAGGCCTGTACATTGACTTAAAATCTGTCCCCCACAGAAAAAAAATAATTAAAAGAAATTAAATTTTTCCTCTAATTATTTCAGGAAGAATTTGTCATTTTATAGTAAAATAGTATATATTTAAATTCTCTGAAAGTCACTGGAATAATAATTTTTAAAAATTAATCTAATTCTTTAAAAGATATTAGTCTATCAGCTGGAGCTGTCCTATCTTATTAAAGACTGACAGTCATTTTGTGAAAACTATAAGTATCATAGAAAATGATACAAAGCAAACATTCATGTTCTTTTCTCTGTCCAACATAGGACAGGACAAAGCCAAAACATGACAGAGGAATCTGACAGCAGATAGAGTGAATCATTACAGAATAATACAACTCAGAGTTGAAAAGATGTTATCAGATCAGCTTCTTTGCCAGGATTGCATTGTTTTCTAGCAGGTATTCCCTGCAGTTATTTCCAGGCTAGTTTTAAATTTCCATTGCGGGCTTCAGGCTTCAATATTGTCATTTAGAAAGACTGCACACTTATATGAAAAAGAATACTCAGTAATAGTAAGAAATAAAGCACTAAAAATCCAGAAGCCATTTGAACTACTGCAAACATTTATGTTTAACTACAGAAAACTGTCCAAAAGAGGTACAGGAATCCCATGCTTTGAAATTCAAAATGGCTTAGGGTGACATCAGCTTAACTTTATGTGCACTTAGACGCTTTAAAAAGCTTATCCAAAGCTCTTCAAATGCCTAACGAATTTTAACACTGGCCATTCTGAGATATCACTGTATCTCACATACATCAATAACTAGGTAGCATTTCATCAGGGTTTTTCAAAGCTTACATCTTGGAAATATTCTGACTACAGTTGCTACTTGAATCCTCCCCACAGATCTTGCCTCTATACTACAAGTGAAGGAAGACAGAAACTATATTAGAAGCTGATTATTCCATTATACCTGCTTGTTCAATGTCACTTTGAAAAAGTGGATACTGGCCACCAAAAGACAGTAGAAATACAATTTGAGGTAGCGTCTGTGCTTCTACCCCATTAACTGCTGGAACAGCATTTCTTTTCCTACCCATCATCCTCTATTGCAATGCTGAGTGTAAGGATGCAAAAGTATGAGAAACTGAAGACCCATGGGGACTGCATTAACAGACATCCATCACACTGCCATCACTAGGTATTGAAAGGATAAGTACAACTGTGTCAGTCTTTGTTAAAGCAGTAAAAGCATCTTACCTTATACAACCTCTAGATGAAGAGTGGAAAAAGTGTCCATGAGATTCCTACCTTCTCTGTCCTTATCTCTCATATCTCCATCCAGTTGCAAGAAAGACCTTGAACATTCATGATGTATTGCAACAAAAGTTAAAAACTTTCAGAGCCTGCAAATAGATTACAAACTAGACCAATAGGTATAACCAGGGAGAGAGATCTGTCAAATACAACTCTTTTGGAACCTCCAAAATATTAAAAAATACAACAGACTAAAAAAAAATTGGACCGATTTTAGCACTGTAAACAATAACAAAATGCTGTAGCATCTTTTTGAGAAATGTAGGCATTTGAACCTTCCAGTGGTGAGGAGAATTAGACTTTTGCTACTGTTCAGCTCTGTTTAACTGAAGCATTTACAACAATAAAATATATGACCTCTGCCTTTATAGAACACATATTAGCTCATCTTGAAAAGTGTACACTAGGAATGGGAGCTAAAAACTGCTGTGCTACAAAGGCAGTTGATTAAGATTATTGTCCCCAGGAAAAAACAGTTGCCAACAGGAAGAGAAAATGCTGTAACTGTTGTAACTTTTTGTTTAGATTAATCTCTCTGTGAGCATGATATATTATCAGGATGAACTCCAAGAAAAGATGGATCAGAAATGTTATAAAAAATGCATTAAGTACGCAATGACATCTTTTATAAAAAACAAGTCTGCTTTCTGGTTAATGGTGGCTGGAAAGAACTCCTTTATTTTACAGAAACTGTAAATTCTAATTACCAAACTCTTTCTAAATTTGTATTTTTTAATTTTTCTAAAAACTAACCTAAGACCCAAAAGTTGTTTCTCAGACCTGAAAATGATCTGGCCGTCTCCTACATAACCCCTTCCTACTGCTTCCTCTTTTAGATGTTTCTGACAGATGAATGAAGAGATGGAGATTTGTCAGGGCAGATTAGGTCCTGTACTGTTGAATGTAGCTGGAGAGTGTGCAGCCCAGGCCATAAAATTCCCCTAACTCCTTGTACCATTCAAAGAATGTCTACAGTCTGGCTACTGGGACTGGTCAGCATTACTCGACGTGTCCTGGTCAATCACAAAGCAATATTCTTCATCGTTGATGTTATCTCCTTTATGTTTTGAAAACAGAAGCACCAAATTAAAGATTGTTAGAATATTGCCCAGGATTAAATAGTAGCTCACACACTGTCAAGATCTTCAGGGGGTGTAAGATAGCACAGCTCACTGGCCTTCCGTTTTGCAGCATGGACTCTATCGGATCAGCATTTGAAGCTTCTGCCAGTGCCCTACATTACACCACAAGATCAGCATTTCCATCAACTGTACTAAAGGCTACCTAAAATCATATTTCTCTATCAGTAAGTATTCAGGAAAATAAACTGAGTTCTAAAATATGAGATAATATAATGATGATTAATTTTTTGAAAAGAACAAAGGATACAATAAATACCTTTGTAACCACATTTGTTTACACCATCTCTGAGGCTAACTGATAAAGATAGATGTTGAAGCAAGCAAAACTTGTTAGTATGTAATCACTTCCTCAATGAAAAAATTCCAATATGAACATTTTCCATAAAAGCAACAGGTGATACATGTGTCTAACAACTTCAGTGTCTTTTCTGTTGGGTCTTTTAAGGTACATATTTCCCGGGGAAGAGAAATTACCAAAACTGGCTACAGACAGCCTAATGCAGAATACAACTGACAAGTGATGATGAAGATTCATCATGTCTAGGCGATTACATTGAAATTACGGAGGAAGAAGTCATGAATTCTCCATGTGATAACTAAAAATCACTGAGATGTTTTCTTAAATTAACTAAGATGAATGTTTTTTCTATATTAGACACAGAGTTTACCAGATAGAAATGAACAGAAGTGGTCTTTATTGCTCTGCGGAGTGATCTAAGGGCAATCAGAGGAACTTCCATCCTTGTTTAGTTCTCTATTGTCATGACTTTTTTTTTTTTTAATAAAGATTGAAGTATATTTCTTTATCTGATGAGTTTACAGAAATATTAATATATTCCAGTTTTGGCATTTCCTAGGCTAATTTCTCTTCAAGGTTTTAAAAGAATTAAATAAAGAGAGGGGAAAAGATCACAGAGGGAAAACAAATCTGGGCCTCTTCTCCTCCCCTGGAATGTTATCACCAAGTTCCTGAAGCATGCCACAGAAGGATCATCCTGTCCCTGAGTCAGATGAATCCCTGATTTATGCCATTAGGATCCAAATAGATAATTGTATCATGAGGGTGTGTGCTGTACTATATGCCAGGTTGGAGGAAAGGAGAACCAGGTGCTCCAAACAGTGGAAACCGGAGATTTACATCCTGTACCCATTTGTTGTCTCATTCTTACTGGTGGTCATATCCAAACTGGACATCAGTAACTTCTTGGATCAGAGCATTTGAAATTTATAGTTTTAAATGTAGTTTACTACCTAAAATAAGAATACACAAGTTATGTTAAAAAACACCTAGACTTTTGACTTGCACTGAAATTCAAAGGACTTTGGTTTTTGAAGCCAGAGAATTTATGTGACTTTGGCATTCATTTAAATCAAGTGGGTCAATACCCTGAAGCCCTCCTAAAGCTCCACAAGCTTTATTGACCTCACTTTTTAATTTTTTTTTCTTTTCTTTTTTAATTTTTATTTATGACAGTTGTTAATCTGATGCATTTTATGCATGTAACCTTCATATTATAGGGGGAGTTTTATAATGTGGCATAGTACCTACAGCTTCAGATTAGAACAGCTGAAATGCTAGGTGCTCTGAAATCAGTGAGAGCTTTGGTTTCAGTGCGGCAAGAATATTCCTGCTGCACGTTTTCACTGCAGTAATAAACATTTTTTAAAGGGTAACAGAGTGGCCTTTTGTAGCACATTTTCTCATGTACTGCAGGAATATTCTCAAAATCATTAAGCTCTGCTTAAATTAAGCCCTACAACAATTACCAGAAAAGCTCCAGCTAAATGTTCTTCCTTCATAATAGTATCTCTTTTGCTCAACTCACCTTCCTGGCTTTTACTGCCTAAAGATTACACACCTAAATCATCCCTTGTACTTAAAGGAACAATTCAGGCAGTTCCAGAGACTAAATTATCATGCTATCTAAAACCTTGAGTTTAGGATTAGCTGAATTACCACCAGGAAGTGCCTGTTTCTCTCCAGTAATTCCATAGTTACTTACAAGGCCTGCTTAGACTCAAACATGCATTTTTTAGTGGCTTAAGTTAGGGCAGATAAATACTTCCCGAAGCATATGAGACTCCCTCAGTCTGTGCCACACACTTCTCATTATCCTTCATTTCATTGGGCTGCTAAACCTTCAGCAGTGGTCTGGATATTACTTTGACAACACTGACCCAACACATGTGTCTTAAATAGCCAGCTGTCATTAATTTAACTTATATTAACTTTAAAACTATGTAACAAACCATCTACATTTTACTAGAATCTCAAAAGAATTTTTTTTTCATATTAAATTCACCACCAACAGACAAGAAAATATACGATAAGCAGACATATTTAACTGTTGCTACCTCCCATAATCCCAGCCTCATAAACCTGAAAAACTTCTCAGCACTTTTATTATGTTCCTGTCATTTAATTTGCTATAGTGTTCTGTAATAAAAAAAAAAAAAAAGCATTAAGACACCCAATAGACTTGAAAATAAGTGAAAATAATCTATCTTTTGCATGCACAGTTGGAGATAAAGTCCATAGGTCTATAAAAGTCTACAACTCCATACAGATTTATCCCAGACCTGAACTCTGGATCAGAATCTGAACTCAATTCCTGGACCTTTTCTGACTGAGTAGACAAGACCAGACTCCACATCTAAATACTTTCAGACCTGAAATCTTATGGTTTGAAAGATCAGTCTAGAATGATAGAAAATGATTCAGCAACAAAAGAAAATCTTGTCTGTTTTCCATAAACTATTCTCTAAGGGATTTCAGCTAACAAGTTATGCATCAGGATATGTCTGGATTGCATTTTTGGAAAGCAATATTGAGCAAGTTTTGAAAAAGCTATCTTGGTGTCAAAATAGAGTGGAGGCAGCAGCATGGAGATGAGTGCAAATTAATTTACCCTGCGGTTGCTTGAAAAGGTGAATTAGCCCATGCTGAGCTCTGTGTTATTACAAGTTTGATGTTTCTAGCATGGCAGTTTGCTCAGATGTCTATGCATAACACTGTGGTGGAGTATTAGCAATGCTCAGTCTTCCTGGTGGGTGACACAGAAAAGAGAAACAAGGCAAGAACAACAACTGAACTAAGGCTTGAAGCAGACAGAGGTGGGAAAGCTCAAAGGAAGAGGTCAAATGATTCATATAAAGGAACTTGTAACAATGCAAACATTTCTAGTGCCTCAAATGAAATTTCTACAGTGCTCAACACAAGAATATCCAGCTCATGAATATGCAAAAAAAGAAAAAAAGAGAGAGAGAATTCTATGATGGAAGGGTACTATAAGATAAAAAAGGATAATTGTTAGGCTGAAATAGAATGTGTCAGGCAAAAAGAGTTAAACAGATTCTAAATTGGATTAATGTCTTCCAGTATTCCCTCACTTAAATTGCAATTACAAATATGAAAAGATAGTTGAACACAGTTTAATTGCTGTAACACAGAAGATTTGGCAAAACAGGGCCCTTTTCTTGTAGATAATTAAACATAAAATGTGAGAAAACTTAGCAGAAATATTAAGGTAGCAGAATTTTTGTGTTTTGATCTCATTTCTCCCTCTCAGGAGCACTTTTTATGTGTCGCCCCCTAAGGCAGATGATTCAGACTGCTCAGTGAAGGAATCTCAGCTTTGTTGTTTTAAAGAGAATTTTTTCCCACTATTTGCTATTCTTCAATTTACGTAGAAAGGATAATGCTTTCAATCATAAAAAACAAACAAACAAACAAAAAAAAAACCAAAAAAACCCACAACTCCATGTTCTTACTGCCTCAGGATAGATTGTAGTAAGAAATATTTGCACAGAGGAAGATTTGTTTGCCACCTTAGTGGGTTGAGTCAGCTCCTCATGGGGCCATGCTGGGGTGCTGAGTGAATGCAAGGGAGAAGCTGGAATATTTGCATCTCTTCATCTATACTTGTTGAGCTCCAGCATTATCACTGCTCCTGATCACCCTTCCCCCCACCACCACCACCTGGGCCCCCCCCACTGTGTCCTGTGTAGTGTCACAGACTTGTGCTAATTTACGTCTCTTTGGTGCTTCTCTTGTCATTGTCAGGAAAGTGGAGATATTGCTCCTTTCCCTACATGTAGAGCATGGCAAATGTTTTTCCTTAGTCCAGAGGCTGAATGGTCACACCACCACTGTATACAACAGTGTATTCACAGAGACAGCACAGTGCATCATGGAAGGTTTACCTTTATTCTTGCTTTTCATTTCTCAACAACATCATACAAATAGCTTTGACAGCCCACACTCAGCTTCCTTTTCAGCTTCTTATGAGTAACCGACATTTAGTCTTTCCACATTTGGGAGTGATTCATTTCCTGCAGCCCATCTGCAGTACAAAGATTAGCACTGTGCACAGTACATATCTGGCATTGCTCTGATAGGTTATTAAATAGAGGATAGGATGCAACTAGTGAGACTTGCACCCTTTCTTATGTGAGTTTAGGAACAGGGACTTGATAATGGGCAGTTTGCGCCCCACATCCAGACTAAGGTTGCTGTTGAGGTGGCACCTGATCTTCACTATCTGCCTAACACTAAAGAGGGACCTGCAGTCTTCTGGGACAAGTTGTTTAAACAGGCTCTGTAATGTAAGGCCACAGCTAATGAGAAAAAGCTGGATAAGAGTTTTGCCTGCACCTTTTCAAGGAATATATAGCCAGTACACATATGTTTTTGAAGGTTGTAGAGCACAAGCACGTAAGAGAAAAAATTCTGATTGACTATTTTCATGGCAAGTTTCATTGCACATTTAATAACACTGAAAGACCTTAGACAAACTCTTATACTGTTCCTTAATTGAGCACTTCAGCATATATACCAGCAGGAGCATAAGCATGATCCACAATGAACTTTGCAAGCCAACACTCCTTGATGCCTCATGTAGAGCCTGTCTCAGCAACCAGTACAATTGTATACTTGTTCACCTAATCTTTGGGTTGTGTCATTGACACTAAATATCTGAGGTTGCATCAGTGTTTCATTTACTTAACACTTTCTTCAACTGCAGAAGGGGAAACCAACTAAACGAGATAATTAAGAAAGGCATTTCTCAGACATTTTTTCACACATTACTCTGCTTTGCAGATAATCAGAGCAATCCTGAAAACCAGAAAACCATCAAAGGGCGATTCTGATTTCATAATCAGCAGCCATGCCCAGAGCTGGCTCCATGACAGCTTGTTACAATGACTGCCATATAATGTCATGATGAGGCATGCGTATCCATTTGCTACTCAATTCTTAATTGGTATGCATTCATCAACACCCAAATGCCACAGCATGCTGTCCATAAAAGAACTGCAGAAACAGTACTGTGACCATGAACAGCTCCTTTTCTTATGTGAATATGGTTGCTCAACAGCATACTACATAACCAGCAGTGCACAGTTAGAGATGCAATATCTCCATCCACCTCCAGATGGATATCAGTGACAACCACCACATAAAATTAACAGCTTGAGATTTTGCTCTTGTCTATACAATGCCTGATCATACCTCTTAGTCTGCATCTTGTGAAGCTAGTTTTAAGAAGCAAGAAGGTTGTAGGGACAGGGAAATATTCCTGTCAGGTTTATCATGCAACCCTGTGGTTTATCTGTAACTGTAGTTTCATATATGGTAGGTGTTGAAATGCAAATAGTAAAAATATTTTCAAATGGTCTACTCCAGCTTTTTTTAATAATTATGTAATTTTTTAATACATTGACATTCCAAAACCAGTATTCAGAAGTAAAATATCTGTATAACAAGTCATCTTAGAATCTGCAGAAAATCAGTCAAATCACATCAACAATCTCCATGAAGAGTAACTTCTCACTTCATTAAACAGCAGTCGGTGCCAGACACAGCTCCCTTTGAAAAGCTACACAGCGTCACCATGAAGCCAAGAAATGTTGGTGAAAATAAATTCTCCATTTGTTGCTACAGACCATTCTAGTTTTGTTGTTATCACTTGGTAGATTAAAATAATAATAAATGACACCTTGGAATAAATTATTTTCATACTGTAATATATACAACAGAGATTTTAATCTCTTAAATGAAGCACGTCAGAGCGCATTGGACCAGCATCACAGATGAAGAGGCATTAAACAGTTTGATGTTTCTAGAATACCACAAGACATGACTCCTAAATATCTGTTCCTTTCCTGCACAGCAACAAGGTAAGAAAATGAGCTCAACCCATGTCCATAGTGTTAAGTTTATTTGTTGCTTATCATATACAGTTGAAAACCTATGCAAAGTACACTACAAAGCTGCCCATGTCTTTAAAGAAAACTTTGGACTTTATCCAAAAGCCACTTTGGTTGAGTGATGAAACAGAGACCTTTTTAACTCTTCTGCATTGGTTACTGGATATCCCAGGGCCTGCGCAAGGTGAGAATAGCCTGACCAAGTGTGATCACCACTGGCATATTGAAAACCCCCAGCAGGGCTGGGTGAGACCCACTGCAGCTCCCCTGTGCACACCAGGAGCTTGACTTGACACCTTTGCTGGCTGGCCTGGCACAGCATCAGTTACATCCTGCTCAGTGTCTCTTCTCTTATATCCCTTCCCTCTAGATAACTTTGTTTCTCTTGTGGTTGCTTACTCCACATAATGATAACACCTACCATTTCTTCTTGGTCTGAATGTCCAGATGACCTCACAGGGCCCTGCAAGTGCTAGTGAAAGCAGTAACCTACTGACAATACTTTAAAATTAATATACTCAGCCTTTCTCCCCCAAATTTTGGAAGACAAAGACAAAAGACAGTGATTTGACTCATGGTTTAAATTCCATTGCTTCTCCCTGTGCTGAAAGATGTTTTTCTAACCTTTCTGCATTGGCCATCATTTCTGTAGATCTTTTCTACAGAGCCAGCCAGGAGAAACCACTCTATCTAAAGGAGGCTACAGTTTTTGAAGAGAGAATCCAGGATTTTTTTTGCAAACATTTTGTGTGACAAGCAGTGGGTCCAACTCCTTAATTTCAAATCTTAGCAGTATTTATTTTCTACAGAATAAGCCACAAACAAATTAATGCAAGTATTGCATGAAGACCTTGAGAATTAAAGGAAAATTAAATCTCCACTCTTGTCAGTCCTATTTACATGAGATAATTTGAGACAGTAAATAAATGAAGAAAAAATCTTTCCAAAAAGAAATCCTCTGGTGCTTACTTAAGGGGCCTGTATGGAAGCAAACTAGCTTTCTAGCAATAAAGAACTTAAGAAGTAAATAGATGGTTTCAATTTTTTTACATGCTTACATAACCATTTATTTTGGTTTTCAGCTTGGAATGACAGAGGTCTCATTTCTATATTCAATGAATTTAAAAAAATATTCAGTTTCTATATGAAACTATATAGTTGTGATTTAGTTTTCTGCGCATTGCACCTTTACTTCTGAAAGTGCTCTGCCATCATCAAACACAGGCAGCTGGGAAAAAGAACTAGAACAGAAATAAAAAATATCAAAATACTGTTCACTGCAAACTCTTGGAAAGCAACATAACAAAAGTATGCTTTCTTGGGGATCACTGGACTGCTTTTTTCTCTCAGGCTAAAATTAAAGTTAATTCTTAGTGAAAGTGAGGTCATTTTTTGTGCACAGATAAACATAGCACCTAGTCTTTCATAGGATTTCATCTCAAGCATCTGCAAGACAGTGTCATGGCATATGGAGGTGGTCCAGACAGAAGGCTCTCCAGAATATCTGACAAGTCAGTTATAGTTTAAGCTTATATATATAGTTATATAGTCAGTTATAGTTTTTAAGCTTATATGTAGTTTAAGTTTAAAAAGATGATAATGTTGATGTTGTCAAATACAATAAATAAATAAATAAATAAGAGACAGAAAAGACTAAATGTAAATTATGAAAATCTAGCAGGAAAAAAATCCCAAGTGTGAGAATTCTCAGGATCTAAATGTTTCTTCGAGAACTGCCACTACTAGCTAAGAGGTCAAGCTCCAAGCTGTCTGCCTGCAATCTTACTTCCAGGCCAGTCTCACTGTGAAGTCACCCTGATGAAGTTGCATTTCCAACTAGCTGAGAAGCTTACTCACAACAGCTTACTTTGGGAATTAATGATTTCCAGTCTGGACAGAGAATTTAGAAACCCACAGCCAGAGCTCCTGAAGGTCCAAACTGGGATTATTGTAACAGAATTCTTGATCCAATAGCTGTGTCAAAGACAGCTCCCTTTTAGCACATCTATCTTCATCCAGCCCTCATCCAACAACAGTTTAGCTCCTCCAGGCTGAGTGAGAAAGAAGCAGCTGTACATGCCGGCTGCAGGTGCAAACACTCACTTCCAGCCCTGGAGGGATGGAGCTACTGTGAGCCATTACAAGTACTTAAAGGCAGCCTGCTTTTGTCTCCCTATTGTGATCCCCTCAGCTGCTTCTGAGGCCTTCCCTGCTGGGTGGATTGAGCTTCTGATTCTTAACAAACATATTACATCCCTGTGCTCACTTTTGAGTCTTTGAGGGCTCATGACACACAGTTCAGTGACCCATAGTGAATGACCAATTGTATCAGATTTTTGCACAATCACTTCATTCTACCACCTACCACATTCTAGGGGAGCCAATTTAGACATGCATTGTAATGTGTCCTGTTAGTCATTGTCAGTCATTTAGCCAGACACTTAGCTTTCTCACACCTGTGAGCAAAGGTGCTCACGCCACTTAAACCTTCTACTGACTAATTCTCTGTTACATCCCAGAACACTTGCTGTAGTATTCTTAGATGCAAAAGTTGTGTGGAGTTTTTTTCCAAACCTATGATAAATGTTTTTTCCACATTCTAGCTTCTACTTATTTCAATACTGCTAAAAATTAATGGTATTCTGAGAAAATCAAAACAATCATCACCATGAGCCATTTTACTCTGAGCCTGATTTTCAATTACTTCTAGTTTCCCATGACTTCATTTGAAATTATGAGGTTGAAGGACTCTTGGAAGTAAAGACCTGAATGACGGCCAGAAGCTCAGAGACACAAGTAACTAGCCATGCACTTATGAGGGCTCTCTCTTCAGTAGTTTTCTCATCTTTCCAAATATTCTGATTCAGAACACAGCCCCAGATTTACGAAATTTTTGGTGAAATAAGTAATGAAGTTTGCCTCAGTTTTATAGGATAGGCTGTGGGGCCACACCGAAAAAAGGATCCCTGTGAGAACTTGGACTCCATAGCAGCCTCCATGAAGCCACCCTCTCTAGTAGTGCTGGGGTCATGGGCTCATTGTTTCTTTGGCAAACTGGGAACTGGGGTAGAAGGAGAGCAGACAAGAAGAAGACTCTAAAATCCTTTCCTATATTACTGAAGGATTAATGAACAGCGAGAGTATAGTTTTTCAGCTTCAACAAACGGTCAGATTGTATTTCCCTGAAATCTTCTTTACCCAATCTAAAAATAATTGTTGCAATGCAAATTTGTTGTAGAAGGCTGGAAGCATCCTGTAGTTCAACTTATTTTTTTTAACCACCTCTTGCTCAATCTCTTATTCAATTCCTATAAATATTTACATCTGTAGCCAATATATTAGCTGGTAGGACTCCTTTTTAAACCACAGAGGTAATCAGAGAGAAAGGCTGGGGAGGGGGGAAAAAAAGCGCAAAAATTATTGAACTTATAATTAAAATGAAACTATGTTGAGTCACAGAAATGTCTGTATACAATAGAAACAGAATTTTCTTCTTTTAATAAAACACAAACTGGTATAGTCTACTTGCATAGCAATGTCAGCAACATTGGTTGCAACCCAACCAGCCAGGGCCACTGCAGAGAGCAACTTGCTCAATGCACTTTCAGCTGTTGGGCTCAGACCAGGCATAACAATGCACTCTCAGTTTCATACAAATGCCCCACCTATGAAAGGTGCCAAGATGTTCCCACAATCATGAGGATCAATCAGTACCAGGAATGAATTGTGAAATGATTAGTTATACAATACACTTTTCACTCACCTAAGTGAGAAAACTGTGATACTGATATTTGTGAAGGAGGAAGTATTACAGGCTTGTAGTTTGAACAACCACAAAGAATCTCACTTCTCTGGAGTTCTTTGTTTCTAGTCTACCTTGTTAAATGCCCGATCCAGAGAACATGTCCTTATCTACACAAGGTGAAGAATGCAGGCACACATCTCCATTCTGGCTTGGTAATGAATCATTGTCAAATGAACTGGCAGTTCAGATATGCTGAGGCAAAAGTAGTTGGGTTTATATCTACATTATTTTAGACAGCTGTTGCGATAACTGAACCTCTAGTGTACAAAACAGTAAATTCTTGTTCAGAAACTCTGTGAGTCTGCACTACAATCCTCATCACAAGTAGTTTGGCAAATTCTTGCTTAAATTGGCTAATAGATTTAAAAATACAAAAACTGCACCTCCTATGGAGAAGTTCTTAAAACTCATAGGCCCCATAAAGACTCAACTATTTTACAGCAATATAATTATTAAATAATTAATTTTAAAATTACTTCTTTTTTTTTTTCAAAAAACATCTTTTATGAAATATAAGTTTTCAACAGCAGCAATATTTTCATAATTATTATATTCTTCATTTTTTCATGTTGGTAGCTTGCTTATAACGCCTAAGTGTTGCTATCTTGTCTTTAAAGCTTAGGCATTCATAAGGAAAAAGACTCAATTGCATATATACAAGAAGCTATCTCGTTATTAAAAAAATAGAGCAAAATCCATAAGACCAGGAAAGAATGCAATATTTAACTATAACATCAGCTATAATTTTAAAGACTTTATTAGAAAAAATATATTTTAGAATTAATAATATTTTCT